>LS485482.1:193630-208539 GCA_900490705.1 Pristionchus arcanus
GGCAAGTCAATTGGGCTGATGGCTAATGCGCTTCCCGAGATGGCGAAGTATTCTGGAGAAAAGGAGGATTGGGATGATTTTGAGACTGGATTTCTGATTCGTTATGGTGGAATGGATACGGTAATTGCTCTTTCGTTGCTCAAGGATCATTTGTGTGGAGAAGCTAAGGATGCTTTGAGAACGGTACCGTTTGAGGAAAAGGCAAAGGGAATTAAAAGTGTTTTGAAGTGGCTAAGGTCAAGGCTTTCGAATGAGACACCCTTTGAGGAGTTAGAATTGCATAAGATGTTGCAACGCCAGACAATTAGTGGAAAGACAGTGGGAAAGATCTGTGAGGAATTGGAGGGACTAACTGCTAAGCTGAATGGTACTGATCATCGTAGTATGGAAGCATCTAGAAGAAGACAGTTGCTGATCTTGTATGAGGGGAGACACATGGAACACGAGCGATTGTTATCGATGTTCAGAGAGGGAGCATCTTATTCCAAGATGAAAGCTGCCCTAGTAGAATTGGAGTATTTGAGAAACACTGAATTGAGGATCCGTAATGGAATGAGTATTGGATTCAAAACGGAACCGTTTTCAAAGAGAAGATTTGAGCATACAAGAACGGAACCGTTTTCAGAAAGAGGGATTGAGGAATATAAAACGGAACCGTTTTCAGAAAGAGAATTTGAGGAATCAAAAACGGAACCGTTTTCCAGAGGAGGATATGAGGGTGCCCATGGTGGACCAGAAGGTGGAGTTGAGATGATCTCAAGAGACTCTGACCAATAAGTGTAGTGACGGTAGATGAGTTGAGATAATGTCAAGAAACTCTTACCTATTAATTGTTGTTCCGTGTATTGTGGTGAAGTTGAGATAATGTCAAGAGACTTTGGCCATGGCTTCGATTGTTGTTTCTGTTGATGTGGGGGAGTAATCTCAAGAGACTCTTGCCTAACATTTTGTGTGATAGTGTTCTGAGGTAGAATTGAGATTCTAGCCTATTCTCTGGTATGGTGTGATGTTGTGTTGAGGTGGAGTTGCGATAATGTCAAGAAATTCTGACCTAGGATTCAAGATGGTTTGTGTTATTGTGTGGTGTGGATGAGTGAAAAAATACTCTAGCCAATGATTTTGTGTGGTGTGGATGAGTGAAAGAATACTCTAGCCAATGATTTTGTGTGGTGTGGATGAGTGTAAGAATACTCTAGCCAATGATTTTGTGTGGTGTGGATGAGTGAAAGAATACTCTAGCCAATGTTATTGTGTAGTGTCTCAGAATTGAGGTAAAGGTGGAGGTGAGATCATGTCAAGAAACTCTGACCAGGGATTTTTGTGTTGTGGAGGAGTTGCGATCATGTCAAGAGACTCTGTCCAAGGATTGTGTCTAGCCCAATGAGGATGATCTACTACTGTCGACGAGGACGTCTCGCTGCAGAGGAGGGGGATGTAATGGAAGTGCCTCCCATTGTAAATAAGAAGACTATTTATTATGTATTTCATCATTGTTTTGATTATTTAATTATTACATAATTAAATAATATTTATTGCAATCGTTAATTTAATTGTTGACTCAACTCTAGGATTACGGTATCATTTGAATTCCCGCATTTAGGCTCTCACCACGATTTCATCAATTGTTTACTTACAGTACTCTTTTTGGCTTTTCGTGACTTTTCCTTTTTGTATTTTTGTTAGTTCCATCAGTTTCTCTCGCTGAGAGTGGTTTATTGTCGTCCTTTCTGTTGTGGAGGCGAATAAATCCTTGCATCTTCACTCGATCTCGTCCATCACACCCCACCGACATCATAACTAGAGGAATCAACAGAGGAATTACCTCTATTTCGAAATGCGCGGGTAATTATCGTATCTTCTTTTCACGCACTATCTCGACACTAACGATCCTTTTTTCGAGCTCTCATAAGATTGTTTATTTTTCGAACCGTTCTCAGGCAAATACCATCGTTGCACAATGACACAAGTTCTTATCTCATTCTTGAAACATATTCGGAATGGAAAATATCCGGAGTGCATTTGCCAAAAAAGGAAATTTCGCTCTGACCTGCGAGCGAGCACGCAAAATGAATAAGCCACCCGAGCTCTAGTATCAATAATTAATCTCAATATTTAATATTTATTTGTAACTTTTTTTTTGAATAGATGCTTCTCTCAAATTATCGCTGCATAATTTCTCACGTTCATAGTACTCCGTTGAAACATATCATAAGTGGAATGTTGAAAACCGGTTGCGGATTTGCAAATAACGGAAATTTCGTACACATTATCCCGTGTTCCACATCCAAGAAATTACCTCTAATTCGCCGAAGAGACTGCCTGCCGAGAGCACGTTCAGAGGGATGGTAGCGTCGAGACCCTTGAAAGTGAACAATTGAAAGTAGTTTTTGAATTATTGTGCTAATATTTTAACTTATTTTGGCTGTTTTTCTATATTTTCTCCAGTTGTTGACAGTGGCATCGAAAATGTGGATTTTTATGGTATTTATACCCAATGATCGTCGTAAATGTGATGTTGTTCAAAACTGAGGCCGATATCATGAGTTGGATACTAGACTCTATGATGTATTATTTGTTTTTCACAGTTGTTGACAAGTGAAACGGGCTCCGAGCGATAATCCCAATTCCCCGAACGACTATGTCTACTCTATTCATGACACGAAATAATGCGTTGCGCACGTTTCGTGCTAAAAATAAACACACACTCAGACTAAAAACAATATAATGAGCGCAAATGAAATAAATACTTACATGAGTTCTCGATGGAAGATAGACCTCGACTTGGCCCGATAGAAGTAGGTACCAGAATCCGGTTCGCTCGCCTTGCTCGAATACTAAATTATTTAAATAATTAAATAAATATTATTGTATTTCTATTTTCATAGGCAAAAGACCAAAGATATACGACCATAACAAAAATAGCAATATCCACAATGTAGTATCTCTTTTATTGCAGGAATAAAGATACAGAGAGAACAGACTGCCAGTAACAAGGGGATGGGAAGAGAAAGAAGGAGGAATAGACAGGGAGATAGATAGACAGAGAGAGGAAGGGGATGAATGCATATGAATATAAGAGTGAGCGCATAAGCATCACATAACAATAGGCGGCTGTCGGGGGGATAGCAATACGACTCTCTTCATTCGACACGCTCTCTCGTCAGTAGAGCTGGAGAGAGAATAGGACTGTCAGGATGAAGAATCCGTTTCTTCATTACACGTAATCTTTCGCCGGCCAGCATGGTGAGAGAGTGTGTGAAATGAAGATACGTCAACCTGTGTTTCTAGCTGGAGAAAAGGAAAAGGAATCTGTTGAATACCCGCGCGCAAACAACGAAACCCCACTTGCAAAATTCACTTACTAACCGGCCGCAAACCATCAAACATAAATGAGTTTTGACGCGGAAACAACACGACCAAAACAGCGCCCGGATTCGTCCCCTTTGTATGGAAGGAACACGAGCCGAAAGAGCCGAATGGATAGAAATCAATTTTGAAGCTAGCGCTCGAAATTGGGAAGAAGAAGGAAGAATGGATGGAGAAAGGGAATTGAACCATGCATACACTTTCCCAGATGACGGAGTGGTCTTTTTTGCTCGATAGCGAGCGCATTGCATGTAAAATTGAGCGAAAATTGGTGTAGGGAGGGCATACTCTCTCTCCAATTCCGGCAACATCTCGTCTATCTGTCGGGTGATAGAACACGTGAAATGAGGAGACGAGTACGCATAACTCTAGATTGGTGTGGAGATGGATAGATGGATAGACGAGGAAAAATAAGGGGAAAACAGCGCGCCGGAGAGTGGGTAAGAGACTTCCGGGAGCTGACGTAAATGGAAGAAAAAATAAAGTGGAAGACTCTCTCACTTTCAGATGCTCTCTCGGCTCTCTGACTCTCTCACTTTTACGTACTCTCTCGTCGATCAGAGTGGGCGAGAGAGCAGGGGAAATGGAGAGAGTGCAGTTCTCGGAAATGGAAAAGGCAGTAAATCACCGTTGTTTTAGCTCCATTCCAGCGCACTTCCTTATGGGGTGAAAACTTGTTCCGTTAGTCAAGGCAATTGCATCCTAGGGGGCGTCCTACGGCCGGTAACCAATGCCCGTTCGCAACAGACTCATAAAACGGGGGACTGGCGGTGAAATATTACCGACCATTCTCTCTGTTTTCGATGCAACAGTCTCACTGATCACATAATGCTCGAGTTTCTGACTTTTTGCCACGAATAATTGTCAACTAGCATCTACTCGACAAATTAACCAATTAAAATTGTTGCGCCTGGAGTAACAAATGCAATCTCTTTTCTGGAACAATGAAATGGAGAGAGTGCAGTTCTCGGAAATGGAAAAGGCAGTAAATCACCGTTGTTTTAGCTCCATTCCAGCGCACTTCCTTATGGGGTGAAACCAATTTTAGAATAATAGATTCTAACAGGTAAAGTTGTTCCGTTAGTCAAGGAAATTGTGACCTACAGGGCGTCCTACTGCCGGTAACCAATGCCCGTTCGCAACAGACTCATAAAACGGGGAACTGGCGGTGAAATATTAACGACCATTCTCCTCTCTGTTTGTCGATGCAACAGTCTCTCCGATCACATAATGCGCGAGTTTCTGGCTTTTGGCCACGAATAATTGTCAACTAGCATCTACTCGACAAATGAACCAATTAAAATTGTTGCGCCTGGAGTAACAAAAGCAATCTCTTTTCTGGAACAATTTCGTCTTGTACATTTGCAACGTAACAGAAATCAATGAATAATTAATTATTAATAATTTTTAAAAAATCATCAAAAACATACGCGTGACGCCTTCCTGCAGCTTGTCCGCTGAGCCGTTCGAGCCAGCGAGCAGACCGAACAGTAGTGTCTCCGGAATGCTGAAACACAAATCATAATTATATTTATCGGTGCAGACTCTCTCATTTAGCAATACTATCTCGCTTCTGTAACTGACTCATTCACGCGATAAGCAATGTAGAGCGGAATACGTTTCATTGCGGGATCAAAGCTGTAATCTACATCAAAAACCAATGTTCATCAGGTTCATCATCTAAAAAACGAACTCCTTGAAGCTGGGCAGTCAGTCACACATTCTCCGGAATAACTAATTTAGGGTGGAATACGTTTCATTTTGGGTTCCAAGCTTCATTATTATCTGTCAAACTAATGGGTGAGCATCAATGATTTGATTCAATGAGCAAAAACTAATGATTTGAAAGATATGAAAAACTTACTCCTTGAAGCCAGGCAGTCGCCTCATTCGCCGCATTAGTACGTCCGTCGCGGGGCTGATTGAGGGTCGGAGTGCCTGATAAGTGTACCGGACTCGTTTCATGGTGCCCAAACTCTGGACTACTTTGACCAATGCTTTCGGAAACAAAAGCGTCCCCTGCTGTGAAGATTGCCGCTTCAGAACCGGTAATTATCGCCCGATTCTCTCACATCCTAATACTCTCTAGTTTCACTTACTGACGAGAAACAGGGTAAAATAAGCATTGCTCTTTCAGCAAGACTTCAACGATCAATGGTGAAACATCGGGGATTTCCCAAACGCAGACTACACTAGATTTCCCGTCAATAAAGAAACGTACCATTCCGGCAGTGACACTATTGTAGCACAGATTCAAACGACAAACCTAGCTTGCTCGTCTGGCAAAACAGTGTGATGCCCCGAACTAATCTTGTCAATTCCAAGAGGAAAATCAACAATTGGGGGTATTTGGCAACACTATTATTCGCCATTTGCTGATGAATTTGGGGTGTTGGAATTGGCTAGGCATCCATGTATAATCGGTTTTTAGTTTAAGATGAGTTATCAAGGCACTCGACTCACCCCCGCTTGTGGCACGCCTCGCTGCTGCTGTTGATATTGTTGTTGCTGGCTCCAGAAGGCGTCGCTGCTGGCGGTGGGATGCTGCAGCTGCTACAAACGATGTTTTGTTATATCTTGATTCCAGCAGTCCCGAACTCACACCCGTTCCCGGACTCGAACCAAATTTCGAACTAGAATTACATGTAAGAGCAGTTTTACTAATTTCGATTCCGGATCCCATCTCCTGAGTCTGACTAGAGCCAAAATATACCGAACCAGAACTACCTGTAAGTGCTGCTGCTGCTGGTAGTGCTGCTGGTGAATCTGCTGCTGCAGCTGCTGCTGTTGTTGCTGCAGGATTTGTTGTTGCTGCAACTGCTGCTGTTCGGTAGGCTGTTGCGGAAGCTGTGGGTCGAATCGGACGCCTGAAAGTAAAATAGGTAAAAGGTGCTTCGAACAATTTCACTGCCGTCATGTGACGGCGGCGCTATGGGGGTCGAACAGGACTCCTAGGTGAGGCCAATTAACAAATTGTGTTGACAAACTCCTCCAATGGGGACAAAATTCTAGGAAAATTTGGGAGCAGCGTTTTCTGTCTGAATGAAATGCTCCGATGATTAGTGATCGATTTATTTTTTTTTAAATGTAGCTTGTAAATAGCGGAAAATACCGTACTCCGATCAGGGTTGTGAAGTGCGCAGTGCGGTTGTTGCTGGTAGGCTGCGGTGCGGTGCTGGGGTTGCTGTTGGGGATGGTGGTGAGCTGCAAATATAAACAAGATTAAACATTTTTTTCATACAAATGAGTGAATCCGAATAAACTATTGACCCAGATGTACCTGAACCAGAGCATATGGTTCATGTAAGGATTATGGTTCGTTGGTTGTGATGTCGGTGGCATTGAGCCGATCTCAGAATCGGAAGATTCAGAATCAGTACCCAGCCCCGGATACCTTACCACACCGGAACCCGAGCCCGATTCCAAAAAAACGGAACCTGCATATCCATTGGCACGATGGTGATGGTGGTCGGGCGGGTCGGCAAACCGCACGAACGGCTCGCTCATGTGGCCGTTGCCCTGAAATTAAAATTTTTTTCTTGTTCTATTAAAATAAAATAAAATAAGAAAAAATGATGAAAAAATGAGTCAAAATGCGAATACGTTTCAGTAAAACTACAATTGTTTGCACGATTTATATCAGTGATACTAGGCCGTGTGTGGTGGTAATATAAAATAATCATGAAATGAAGGTAAGCCGTAAGTTCGCGAGCAGCTTCGGAAAGCACCAAAAGCCTATGATTTACTGGCTGTATTTATCTCCCTCTCTCGCTCGTCATACTCACTCAGAGAGCTATACATGTCAGTAAGCAATAACGGCCGTCTTGTGAGCAAGAGCGAGAAATTAGCCATGTCAGAGAGATGTCAGCATGAGAACGCCGGCATGTTTTACTGAACTGAAAATCGTCGAAAAAAGCAAGTTTTAATCGAAAAGTTACTGAAAATCGTCGAAAAGTTAATGAAAAAAGAGCGAGAAATTAGCCAACATGTGAGCATGAGAGGAGAGGGAACGCCGCCATGTTTTCATGCTGGAAAGAGCTCGCTTCCCCCTTCTCCTTTTCACTTCGCTATTGTGTTCGTCTATAGAGAAACCGAAGAGCAAAAATGAGTCAAAAAGGGAAAATACAAAGAGAAGGAAAAGTAGATACCTGCTGGAAGGGTCGCTCCATGGCAATTCACTGCTGGTCCCTGCAAAGGAAATGTTGAAATTTGGATCTTCCGTGCTTTCGGACTGGAATTTAAAAAAAAAATAAACAATGAAAATTATCCAAAGAGGGGCATAAACTATAAGTGAAATGAGCATATAAAGCTAGAGAGTGTGCGAAACGGAGAGAGCGCGACTATCGGTTCCGGACGGGCTCTAGTAAACGCTCGATTCCAGTACTACTGACGCATCCTTCCGCCAGATTAACTCTTCAAAATGACGAGAAAGAGGGGTAATGTATTCTGTTGCAAGGCCCCCTCTCCCGAACAATTGTTTGACTCCAACGAGCAAAGTTTCGATTGTTTCGCATCCAATATTGGGTTGGAAATAATAGGCAACTAGCGTTGATTGAGATGAATAAGAGATTTTCGTGAAACTCCATAAATTAGCACTTACTCATTCTGTGCTGCTTGCTTACAATTACTCATGTTGTCGATGTTTCTGCGCGCCTCTCTTTCCCACGGCTCGCCGATGCTGAAATAGCCCATTGTTGCGTGTGTGCCTCTCTCTCTCTCTTTCTCTTTCTTTTTCTCGAGTAGCGATAAATCTCTCTCGTCGAGTAAAACAGCCGCCGCAAAACGCGGCGCCGCATGAATCGCGAATAAGCCTCCTGACAAGAAAATGAATGTGCGAATGTTTTTTCTCGCCCGCGCGAAATGGCCTTGTTTTCTACAAGAAAATCGCGCGACTCGTAAAATTAGACATCCCGAAGAGTCAAACATCGATTATAGACGAAAAAACGAGAAGAAGGAAGAAGAGGAAGGGTGAGGGAGGGAGAAGGGTTGGCAGAGAGGAGAAGAGGGTTGGAGAGAGGAGGAGAAGGGTTTCCAATGCTGGCCAGCGAGCGAGCGAGCGAGAGCGCGTTTCGGTCTCATGAGAGATTCATAAGAAAAATGGGGGGAAGAGGGAGGGGAAGAGGAAAGCAAAGGCGAAGCGAAATTGGAAAGGGAAGAGAGAAAAGAGAAGCGGTGAATGAGAGACGTTTTTGCGCAGGCGAAAGAAGGCCGGCATCTCCCGCATAATTAGTTTCCCCTTTCGATTTCGGGAGCGCGTGAAATTGCGCTAACAAATTCTTGGTAGAAATTCATTGCCAATTCAGAGAATACAAGGGAAGAAAGCAAGGGTGATTACTCACACGGAGCCTTCCCATTCATCTTCCCTGACATAGGTGGTTTCCTTTTCCGGGATATAAGAGCCGAGAAAAGCAACTTTTTGGCGCACTATTTCTACTGATCAGGATCATTAGCCAAGTAGTCTCCTGCATGGAAAAGGAAACCCAAGTTGCGAGGAAAATGAGAGCCAATTATCGTGCTGTCAGCATGACATGAATCTCGTCACCCAAGCCATTTGTGCGTGTACCTAACCTTTCTCTCACAATATACTCTGCTACTGAATCTCTATGATTATCCGGTCTCTCTTGCACCAGCGATATAGCAGGCAAACCGAGACGATTAACAAGTCAGTCAGAGAAACGAGAGAGAGCATGGGAAATTGAGAGAATCATTCCTCAAGCAGAGAAATCGCTCATCTTCCTGACCTTTCGCCTGCAGGGCCAGGAGATGTCCTTTCCTTCCCGAGTGACAGCCCTATTTCCCACGCCATCTCCGGAAATCTCCTCCTCTTCTGCAGTCTAAAACGATTTTCTGACGTCTCTCCCGGGGGAAAACATGAAGCAATAGCACAGCAAAAGTTGGCAGACTCGGCATGTGCTCGAATATTTTTACACAATGAGCGAAAATTAACAAATTGAAGGAAGGAAGAGTTGAAATTTATTTATTTTACAACAAAGTTTCCCTATTCGGTGGATGCACTTGAGAAATCTTCAAAATAAATAAAAAAACAACTTCCTAATTTCATGTGTTTTATTGTGCGTTTGCCTAAATATTGTTAGCCAAATCTCTCCTCACAATTGCATGCTCAAGGGCACTGAAGCGGAGAGTACTTCATCTTAAAAACACATGTAGGCCTCGAGCATCAAGACACAGTTTCCCGCGTAAACGACGCATCATTTCATACGGGTTTCAGCATTCTTTTCTGTTCAGTTCTACGATGGTAGACCCCAATAAAACACCATCGGATTATGGTTTGCTCTTCCCGTCCGTTTTCAGCTTCTTTTCACGTCAGGAAACACCGCCTCGGGGCGCTTTTTCGAGACGTTCCCCTTTTGTTTTCCCCGAGGATTACTCAGCACTTCGTGAGTGAGTGAGGAACTGAAGAGACGGGAACAGAAACCGGGGCGGTCTCTTCATTTCCCGTGCTCTCTCGCATCTCTGACTGGCGAGAGATAAGGCGTAATGAAGAGACGAGACCATTTCGCAAAACCGCGCTACCTCTCTTCATTTCCCAAGCTATATCGTTGGTCAGAGTGTCGAGAAATTGTGCAGAAACGTTGATCCGCTTCGAGTTCAATACTATCTCATCAGTCAGAGTGCTTCAACAGAAACCGTGACTTCTTTGAGAGCTGATTCGGGACTGTTTGAGCTTAGAGACTGTTGCTTCAGAAGGGGACGACGACTCTCTGGGAATACTACGAAGACCATCGCAAGGCCGAATCACCCTAAGACAACAGAGGATCCGACAACGACTATTTCTGGCGCTGAATGCACAAATAGGAGGGATAACATTGTCTGCAGAATGACTCGCCGTTCTTCTCGAGTGGTCTACTTTTACAGCTTCAGAAGAAATATTGGATCGCCAAATCGAATTGTGAACACATTTTTATCGGTAGAAATGGCCAGTGAAGCCTATTGCAAATATTTTGGGCATGCATCAATATCATCTCTTCAAATGCAGTGTGGAACCTCCAGGAATGATGAGCCCATAGAGAGACATATCGTCCTTTTATGACGATATGGTAGTATCATGGTAGTTATTCCGCCGAGCAGACATGGTTATGATGTTGTTCATACAAGGCAACGAGCATAGTAGCAAGAATGGGTCAGAGAGAATGATTGGGCTTTTTGCGCCTATACTGTGCCGATGGTCTCTGCAGTCTGCATACATCTTCTACTCTCTGATCTCTCTGACTGGCGAGAGATGAGGCAGAATGAAGAGACGGGAACATTCCTAATCTTTCTCTTTCTACCATGAAATGGAAAGAGTGGGCCGAGGGCAGTTTTGCGAGGGAACACCAGAGACTACTTGTAACCGAGAGACGGTAGGGGCCCTTTTGCACAAGAGTACTCGAGCAAGGGGCATACGCTCAAGGGGGATGATGCCATTCTGCATGGCCAGTAGTTCCCTCACGCGGCGGGCAGTGGCAAAACAGTAAGTTGGCGCTTGTTCTAGACTTTTTCTTTGAAAAATAAAATTGGTCTCCTTTCAATTTTGACTTCTCGCTCTCGTTAATCAATTGTCACCTTTTATCATTCGAAAATTAATCTCGCGATCTCTTGCTCCCGTTTTATGTTTTCAGCCCAATCTTCGCGTTTATCGGAAGTCTCCAATTTGCTGCGCATAGAAACCTTTTCATTAAATTTGATTGGATTTACTCTGTATCCTGGAACTCTTCAAAATCACGAATCCACGTTTAGTCGCGCATCGTTAACTCCCCGAGTGATTCACTGTGACAGTCCGCTCACTGTTCCAAAGTATTCACAGCGATACCCCATTGTTCTTCTCCGTCTCTTCATTCCTTGCGCTCTCTCACCGGTCAGAGACGATAGAGCTCGAGTTTTCTCACCCGACCGGATAAACCACCCCGCTGGTTACCGTTCGGATCCTCACAGAATGACCACCTCAACGTTCTTTGTCTTTGTAGAGCAGGGTGCTGATCCCCCTCTCCCTTCCCCGTCTCTCTTCCCTCCTTCCCTCCCTCTTCCTCACTCCCGATCACTAGACGAGAAGCTCAAATAGGGAGAGTGCCCTATAAAAGTGCGGTCACTCCCAGCAGGGGAACATGTTGTCTGAAAGTGCACTCTGTTGCTCACTTTTCCAGATTTTTGCTTCTTTGATTTTGCATACATCCTGTCCTGATTGGAGATTTGTTTATTTTTTTTTAAAGATTCCTTGAGATACTGTTGATATCCAGAGTTGTTGGGGCCTCACGTATACAACTGCATTATTTTCGTTATTAATATTTTAGATGCGATCGGCACTGTCATTGTTAGCTGTTTTCACCTGCACAGCAGCCGTGAACATAATTACGCCCAGAGATGTGAGTTTTTATTTATTTGTTACCTCATTTTATTTTTTGATGCTAAATAATTGCAATTCAGGTCGTCGACAAAAGTGCAGCCGAAGCCGAGGTGACCCTATCAGACACAGACTTTGCAACTTCATCACTAGTCAGCGAAATCGATCTGAATCGGATAGGTGAACAGCGTTTTGTTTCTGAGTGATTGCTTTGCTATTGCCAGGTAGGCTCTAGTGACAACTTAAAACTAATAGCAAACCTCTTATACTAGGCTTTCGATGCTCATAGTTTTGTTTGAGGCATCAAAGTGAAGGATGACCCAACACTGGGAAACTTGCAAGAGGGCGATATCGCTATGCCTTCGGTGAAGGTTAGTGAAGAACTTTTCGATCTACCAAGCCGGTGATTAACACTCGTTCAAAGCGATACATCAGTTTGCACAAGTGTTATTTCAGGATTTCGTCGACGCCAACAACAAACTTGGAAGGAATGCGATCAGGCAACCGTACAGGTAACATCTCTTTGAAATGATGATGAAAGTGAAATCTAATAACGCAAAAAGTTATGCGACAAAATAATTATTACGGTGAAAATTAGTTGAATTCAGACGCTGGCCAAACGGCGAGATCCCCTACACGATGTCGTCTCAGTACGGATCTTACGCGAGGAGTGTGATCGCCAAAGCAATGAAGGTCAGTCATAGGTGATGGGTTGTTCCAGGATCGGCGTTATCGCAAAATAGTGATGGGCAAAAACGTTTAGATGACACAAAAAAGGAACTTCAATCCACGAAATTCATATAAAGCGAAGAGCGATTCGTCTACTTGATTATTTTTGTGGAACAAAATTCATCTACGCAACATCAAACTGGGCGTTCGTCTCATTTCATAATACATTTCTGAAACACAACCGCCTATAGTCACCGAAATACAGGAAATCATCTTTTTCACACCATCGCTCGTGTTTCGAACTCTATGTTTCAGAAAGGGCTAATAAATAATTTCAAAATTGATCACGATAGAATTTTGATTTCAAAGACAAAAAATAAACAATCTCAGGAATACCACGACAAGACGTGCATTCGCTTCGTCGCTAGGGATCCCTCGAGACATCCGGTGAGTCCATATTTTATCATGTGTTTGTGATTCTCAGTAAGATAAATGTGCTGGTCAGCGGCTTTTTCCTCCCTCCGCGTCGTTCGTCAACAAGCAGAAATGAGAAACAATCATAACATATCTTTATATGTTTTATTTTCGATGGAACGAATAGAGATGGTGCGAAAGTCAAAATAATAAATACGTTTAGGACTACGTCTACATCCACCCAGACGACGGGTGCTACTCTCTCGTTGGAAAGACCGGAGGAAGGCAACCACTGTCACTCGACTCGGGTTGCATACAAGTTGGTCGTTGATCTTTGGTCGTTGATTTTTGATCGCTGCCTCTGATTCTGGAACGAACGACACAGATCTCGAGACACTGTTGTTTCGCTGAAACTCTCGTTTCTCGCGCGCGCTCGCGATGTTTGACACGAGCAAAAACAGGAAATATCCGTTGGCACATTGGCTTCCGAAGAAGGAGAGATCCTTGCGAGACTCTCCATTTCTTGTCTTCCTATGGGCTACGTTCTCTAGTTGCTCTAACCTGCGAGAGATCATGACGAGATGAGAGAGGTCATCGCTAGCGCATGGCAGGCATTCCCTGTTCTATTTGCTCTGGGTTGGCTCAATGCGCTTTGTCTGCAGAGGGAGGGAGAGGCAAAGAAGCGCGCCTGTGGGAGTAAATAAATACGGGGCTCATTTCGCTGACCCATCTATTGATAGGACGAAAACTTGATTGGAGGGAGGGTCAGAGGAGGTGAATCAGAGAGATGATTGCCGAATGAATCAAGAAGACAAAAAACGAGACTTGCATTAAATGTGACGATGCCAGGCATTTTCCTTGCTAGGGCGGGCTCTGCCACTCAATTCAGCCTTCAGTCGGGCATTCCTGGCATCAAACCACGCGCTTTCTAAAAGCGAGGTTCGCATGAGAGAACGAAGAACGAAAATGTCTATGGAGATAGATCGCCCTCAATTGCTAAATTGAAATATCATTCCGATTAAAAATTCCGAAGCAAATGACAAAAATTTCAAATTGTAATGTTCAGGTCGGCACGATCGTTCACGAATTGATGCACGCCGTTGGGTTCTTCCATGAGCAGAGCAGGTAATTATTTCTTCTTTTTATTGATTAGCGTATTCTCAATCGCATTCGATCGTCTGAAAAGCTTCTTGAAATAGGCAAATTCAAATGCGTTTCACGCCCGCTTCATCTGCGTGTGTGTTGGGGGTTTTACGATTGTCGGTTGGTGTTATTTCTATAGAAAATACTGATAAATATTGAAATAATTGAATAAGTATCTAAATTGCAGATCCGACCGGGACGAGTTCATTGACATCGAATGGAGGAATGTCATGAATGGGGCGGATGATCAGTTTGAGAAGTACAATCTGAATGTGATCGAGCATTTGAACGTGAGCTTATTTTTTCCTTTCATATAGTGGGAAATTGCATGAGCAGGGCAGGTAATAATTTTTTCATGTTATTTCACGTCGGAAAATGAATTTTGCATTGCTCACCCTTTTCCGGCGAACAAAGGTGTTCGTGTAGCTCTGAAAAATCGCAAGTTTATCACGCGTGTCACCTAAGAATCAGATAAAAACCTAGAGTGCTGGTCACATATTTTGACCCCCTACTTTCTTTACAGTTTTCGATAGCCCTCAGGATCCCTAAGAAGATAGCTTCGAGCTTTGTACGAAATTTTCGATTTTGAAGGCATGAGACGTCTTCAAACTTTTCAAAAACAGAAAAGTTCCAACTTTGAAGTCCTGTATCTCAGTCCAAAGTGGTCGACGTCCTTAGCCATGGAGATATGAAAACCGCTCCAAATTTTGCGGAGAATTCGCCTGAGCTTACGGCCCATTGATATCTTTGATAACATTTGCATAAAACGAATTAATTGTTTCCTGCTCACCACAGTTTCGGGCCGTGAGTTTTGAAAGTTCTATTGAATAGAGCTCGTCAAGACGAATCGAATGATATGCTGAACATATAGAAAATAAATATGCGGAACGAAGATATTCTCATTCAAAGCTTCTTTTTCGACATTCATTTCACCAGAAACGACGCGAAATGAGCCATTTCTCCCTATCATTTCACGTCT
>LS485482.1:218077-256572 GCA_900490705.1 Pristionchus arcanus
GAGGTCTCGAGGATGGTGACGGCCTCGACGACCCCCTTCTTGTTGGCCTTCGATCCGGCCTTGTCGACCTATAAAAATATGTATAAATTACATTTTTAAAATATGGAATACAAGTATGAATTGGTTCACGAAGAAGGCAGCTGTAAACTGAGTGCTGTTCATCACTAAATTGAGACAGACAATTCAGTCATTGTAACACGCAAAACAACAACTTCACAGTCATTTGCTTTGCTCATCCTAAATTAATATATTCTAATACTTACGGAAAAAGCAAGTAGCTTATATTTAAATATTATACAAAATATTTACCTTGGCTTAGGTGAGCGGCAGCCAGCTGTATCGCCTCATGCGGGCACGGTGGACGTTGTTGTGCCCTTAATTAGACGAATTCAGTTACAGAAACCAATATTATCGCGTAAATATATAGAAAAGGATCACCAAGAACAAGTGCAAGAAAGAAATTGGGTGGAAATGGGGTCAAAACGTAAGTTAGAACACAAACGCGATTTTATGAGTTAGGAGCAGTAAATTGTCGCGCATTTTCGAATAGTTGCATTGAATGCAGTAAATACAACAATTTTGAACTGGAATTACTCAAGGAAACCTAAGCCGGCATAAATAAACAAAGCTAGCAAGCGCACAAACAGGACTCGTTTCAACATCATCAATTATACTGCGATTTTGAGCTTCAACTGTGTTCAAAACTAATAATATGGAGTGCTTAGCCTGCCCTAATACATCCTAACATGAATTACAAAGAAAAATAGCGAGAAACGACGATAAAATCGATAAAAGAACAAAGAAGCCGTAGTGGCGAAAAACGGAAAAATTCCGTCCGCAATTACAGTACCTGCGAAAAAATTGAAAAAAATCCCGTCCGCACTACAGTACCCGCGTTATAAACTCAAGCCAATCCGTGTGGGATATTTTCGCACTTGGTCGTGCCCCTCCTTCTTTAATTATAGAAAGTGGTTCAACAAACCTTGAGCCATCCCATGTAGAGGATGAACTGAATCGACGTCATGAACGGGAAGACGAGATCGATCTGGAAATGATTGCGCGTTGCTATACAAATTGAATCCATTCCATTCGTAATTTCCTCGACTAGAAAAAGTGTATGTTCATGCAATGCTCGTTTTCTGCAAGCGGAAAGATAATCTCTGGTTCGCTTGAAGGTTCGGAAAAAGTAGTAGTGCAATCCCTATTTCCAGAAGGTTAGTGGTTCGGGAGGATACCGTTTGTTCTTGCGAATCTCACCTTCTCCCCAGTAAACTGCCGTGCAAAGACGCACACGAAGAAGTATGCGTGCACGAGCAGACAGACGATGGTCGGATAGATGAGAGGGAGGGGGACCTGAAGGATGTTGGATTCTCCTATGGTTCAGGCCCCAGGGTTCTATCAGTGGCTTGACTGATACGACAAGAATAAGAATAATGAAATGCTGACCCAATCGTAATTGCACAGCCACGCAATGTCCGTGCGGAATTGCTTGATCTCCTAAAATTTTGACATTCACACATTTTCAAACTAGAGATGTGAACCAAACCTGCGACAGAAACTCCGTATAGTAATCGCTCTCGATGTATCCCTCCCTTCTCGCATTGTACGCTGTCGCCAGCGCCCACTGGATTGGCAGCCAGTATTTACTGGAATAAAAATTTTTTAAATTATTATTTAGTGCATTGTAAGACAGCTAATAGCTTTCAATGAAACATGGTTGAATAATGGTTGAATAATTATCTTTCACCTAACGGTCGAGTATTTCGACAAATTACCAGTTCATCGTGTTGTCGTGCACAAATTTCTAAAGTGAAGCGTATCTGCACGGTTTGAAATATAGCTTTCATTTAGGACCGTCTTTTCTGTGCGGCGAGGGCGTGCAAAATAAAGTGACGATTGCTCATGTTTCAACCATTACAAGAAAACAGATTGAGCATTCTCAGACCTATATTTTTGTAGTGTTTTATCGAAATTTTACCGCTAGTAACACTAACAACGGTCCAACTACAGAGAACTTAAATCACAGGTGAAGCATACATGAAGAATTCGAAATCCGGGCATCGTGCATTTCGCACAGTCTCTCGCTTTTCTGTGCTATGATTGAGCGTACAAAATGAAGAGACTATTACTCGTATCATAATTTTCAAATTTAAAACATATCAAGACAAGATAGCAATTGTTCACCGGCAGAGATGTTTGTAAATTTTTTTTACAAGTCTACCGAAGTGATAATAATTTAAATACGGCTGCAGCGAACTAAATGCACTCATGAAACACACCTGAATCGATATTGAATCTCGTCGAAGCGCTCCTTTTCGTGCTCCGTCATGAAACCTGCAAATATTTTCAGAGATTGCCTGTCTATCTCACAATGAGCTCTCAATACTCTCTCGTGTCTATGACGCAGAATAAAGTCAATTGAAGAATTTTGCCGATTTGTGAGACTGTGTGAATTACCTGCCGCCACAACCGCATCCAGTGTAGGAAAGCGCTTCCTCGCGCGCATGCTCAAATCACGGAACACGAGCACCTGAATGTCATGCTTTTCTCTCTTTCCGAGTTCGACAAAGTGAAAAATAATGATACGGAAAAAGGCGACAAGTGAGTTGGAAAACGTATTTTTCCCTGCTTAACCATGTTTCTTACTCATTTCCAGAATGATTCACCTGATTAATCTGGACGAATCGAATGATTCCTCGTCGAAAGTAGATCGCCCGAGGAGAGGTGCCACGGACGTAGACGGAGGTGAGCAGGGCGATACTAAATTTGATATGACACGAATTCGCAGATTTTGAATTCAGTTCTTTCCCAGTGCTCCCCATTGCAACTTTCCCATGTTTTTTCATGAATTTAACTGATTCTTGTAATGAACCCACTTATCCATGAATCCGATAATCCGGTAGATTGTGTAGAATCGATTCAGGATCGCTGTGACGAAGAATCCTAAATGATTCAGTTATCTAAAAATATTTTCAGATAAAAAAATTCTCGTTTCTTCATTTTGTCAGACAGAGAGAGGAGTTAGTGAAACAAAAGAAAGAAATCGTGATAAATAACCTAAAATCAGGTCCATCGGTATGTAAGACAGTCGGGAGTTGAAGTATTTCGAGATCAACGTGAATACTCTGAAAATATTCTCCAAAAAAAACTTAGGTTCAGCGATGTAATTCAGTTGAGTTTCATAACCACCTCAAGTTCGTGAAATTAATAAAAGTTTAAATTTTTCCTCTCGTGTCTATTCAAATAGAATAACCAACTCTTTCTGTCCATCAGTCAGCATCAATCGATAGATCGTCGACATTATGCAATACAGTAACAACCAGACGCCGTATTGAATGTAGACAGCATGAAAGAATCGACATTACATTGGATGAAGATCAGAATGGCACAGAGTGCTAGCTTGTAGGAATGCCAGAACTTCTTCTTTTTTTAGCGTCCTCGTACTATCGTGCATCATTTATTTGGCCAAAAACACAGCAACATTCGGGTTTTGCTTGAAAGAACCAAATTAGGATGTTGATCCGTCTTCATCCCATTCAGTAAAGAGATGACAAAATGAAGAGACGAATTCAATATTGTGACAGGTTAAGGAAAACTCACTTTCCATACAGATCCCTTCCACCTGCACAGCATCTTGATGAGTGTCCACGGATGGGACGTGGACACTTCGAGGTTGTACGAAATCGTCATCGCTCGAGAGACTACGGCTACGGGCTGTCAGATCGGTATTGAGTGGCCAGAATCGATAGAGAGAGGCACTGAACGGAGAAATTTGGCGTTGGCGCAATTCTCAAGAAAATAGAACACACATAATGTTCTTAAAATTCGCGTGAATTATCATTCAACCAATATCTCGCTCGACTACGGGCTATTGAATCGATATTGCGTGCAGAGCCGATTGAATTTGGCACTAAACACAGTATTTTCACAGAAAACTGAAAAAAACAAAGCATTTATAGACTGGAAATCGCGTCGTCGACTAGATGAATCGGAAAACTGAATGGAGACCAAATTTATGAAGAATATAACAAGAACCAGCGGCGAACTCTGGCAGGGAGTGAATCAGCGCTTTATTACGTTTGATCTCGCACACTCAATAAATTATGCGTAGGGAGGCGACATTGAGCCGGATTACGATGGGGAGAAGAGCGGAAGAGGAAAGGCAGAGAACCGAAATTGTTGTCGGAAAAGGCGGCTTCCTTGGTCAAATCAATTTTAATCTAAAAACATAAAAAGAGAATAAAGTAAGAAGACAAGGCAAACCCAGTTCCATGTACCTGTCTTATCTTGAATCCTTTCATTTCGAAATTGTATTGGCATAAAAAATAGAATACAATCAATAATTTCAAAGCAGATTTATACGCGATTCGATCAACGTCACAACAAAATGGTCAAAGATAACACGATACGCTATGCGACTGAGTGTGAGGATTCCCCATTTTCGAAAAGGCAACACCCGTGTGAAGAGACTCGTTACTGTGGAATAGGTCTACGAGAAATACGGGCTACCGTATCTTCACTTCGCAAAATGAGGAGACTATAACCCTTATTTCTGAACTACTGTGGAATATGAGCATACAATGGCATGCAAAAACTAGCCCGATACGATAATCATATTTAAAGTAAGGAGAAGAACGGCCTTACCAGCCCCAATAATAAAGAGGAATAAACCTAGAGAGAAAACCGGCGTGTGTTCCAGCAGTGATGATAATCGATTTTGTAAGTAGAGAATGCAGTATTTGAGAGATCACGGGGGTAAAGCTCGATTGCGAATTTTTGAGTTTGATTCTGCAGCTCAAAACATGTCTTCTTCCTCTTCGGTTTGGATGAAGTATGTAGTCATTTGGCCTGAAATGCATTGAAAAAATTTGTTATGTCTTGCTAAAAATATATCCGACTTGGAACTATCAATAAAGAGTTGTTGCTACGGAATTGGGATGGCAAAAGAAGAGGGCAGGCAAGAGACAACGGAAAATTGTACGAGCATGAGTATGGGCCAAATAATAGAAAGATTCTTACCTTTGCCCTTCACTTTGATCTCTCCTCGGCATTCCAACTTGAACCCTTCCGATTCCAGAATCTTCGCCGTCTCTTCGGTTACCTTACAATGAGTAGTTATTTAAGTATTTTTTTTAAAAAAATTATTAACTATCTCCAACGAATTTATGGCCTGATCTCATTTAGATTGACTCGGTGAAGCGTATTCGAACACGTTCATCCAAATTGTTGTCCAATTACACTGGGACTGGCCTGATTACCTGATGTCAGGATAACAAAGTCCCATCCCTCACCTGAATCTTGCCGGGCACTCCTCCGCTGTCCATCCGTGACGCGACGTTCACCGAATTGCCCCAGATGTCGTAGTGCGGCTTCTGGGCGCCGATCACCCCGGCGACGACGGGGCCGACGTTGATGCCTGAAAACGAGAGAATCTCTTCTAATCCTGATTTCTGCCACCCATATTTCGAATTATATATTTTCTGAAAGCAGCTCTACCTATCACTACTTGTTCCCGTTTTTGATCGTTGATATTGCATCATTGAAACACATCAAAGTATTTCGAAATCCGATAAATTTGAAAAAATAAAACCACTTGAATCAAGAGAGCCTACCGATTCTCAGATTGAAGTTATTGAAGGAGTGCTCGTTAATTTCCTTGATCTTCCTCAGCAATCGCATCGAGAACCGCGCGATCTCCGTGACGTGCTTCACTCCTAAAATGCATATTTCGTCTAGATTTGCAAAACGTTTCATTATAGAATAGAATTCTTCTTACAATGGAATGTCGCGAAGTGTCCATGTCTCACGGTGATGTCTCACGCGCAATTGTCTCGTTTTCGAATTATCGATTTTTCTCATTGCCCGAGGGGCTTTGGCAACTTTTGAAAACTGGAATAGGATCTCCTAATGGGTCCCTATGCAATAGTATGCTTCATTTTCCGATAGCTGATGGACACTTCGCGACATTCCCTTGTTAGAATAAATGACAGCTAGACAACGTCTATTAAAAAAATGTGAGCTGAGAAGAGAAAATGGAACTGGTGAACGTTGTAATTGATCGCTAATATTGAGATGGTGAAACGTATCCTGCCGATGTTATCTTCTTCTCCATCCTTCTCACCCCTAATCAAGTTTCTGTCTCATTTTGGTGAAGTGTAGCAGTTATGCCAATAAGGAAAAGAGTGAGATAAAAACATCGCTCACCTTCAACCTTTTCCCTCAATCCACTCGCCGCCATGTACGTAGTCGAGATGGTCTTGATCTTCTCGATCGTCGAGAACTCGGGATCGTCCAGAATCTGTGATGGTAACGTTGTTTCCACAATCAAAGCGATTTTACAGTGGTTAATGAACAACCACGCTTGATGGTGTGCACAGGTATGGCCAATCTTCCACGCATTTTTCGCATCATTATTATTTTGGGATAAAGGCGGACACGCGAACACGCAGCCTTTGCTCATTTTGCAAAATTAGCAAGACCGAGTGTGTCATCCAAGTGCAATGCCGTTTCTACAGGTAGTTTCACTGAAATATACCTGATCAAAGTCCGAAATGATCTCATTCAGCAGTCTCAGACACTCGACTCCCTCGTTGTTCCCGTCCAATTCAATGTAGAACTTGGAGAATTCGGTGATGGTGATGAAGGCGATGCAGGCATCCGGGCAGGCCTGCAAATTTTAATTTATTTCAAATATTAATTATGACGAATTCATTAAAAATTGGACCTGGACACGATAGCCAAATGGAATAATTGTCAATTGAAAGGAATCATTTTGTACCAGTTCGTTGTTTTCATAAGGTTATGTTTCAGAGCAACATGATCTGCTATCGTGGGCTAGTGTGAGCAATGACATCGTCGAATTAGTGGAACAAGTTATTTGTAAAGTATAAATCGTTCATCCTCACCCACCTCATTGTACAAATCATTCTTCACTCTATCCTCCATGATGGTCGTCGCTACATGCGATGGGAGAACATTCTCGAGGACGGTCCGATTCTGCGCGTGCCGCCGCTGCATCTCTTGCTGCTCGTCGAGGGCCTGAAATTTTGCTTATAATTCTTAGTTCATCATTTAGTTGCAGGAGAAGCCCATTATCTCTGGCAACCCCGTTCTAAATTCCCCATTATCGGGCGCAAGTTAGCAATTACACTTTCGAAATGTGCCCGTCCTATAAAATTAATTGACCGAAATTTTTGTTCTTGAATATTTTATGTTCGAAATACCTGCAACTTCCAGATGAAATCATATCGACAGATCAGCTCGCTCCTCCTGCTCTGCATCACGGAGAGAATCAATGCGATGAGGAAGAAGATGGTGAAGTGCACGCGGAGATCGTCTATTAGGGACGTTTCTCTGCGATCATATCGTTTACTCTATTTTGTGACCCTCAATTTGGTGCACGGACGACCTTTTCAAAACCAGCAGGTCTTTCAACGAATGTGCTTCGTTCTTTCTACGTTCTCGTTTCCACGGAAAAACTATATTTTTTTCGTGTTTACGGAAAAGGTGGGATCACCATCGTTCTTGCTATGGTTTCTTCGCCTATCAATTCTCATTGAAGCATAACTAGTTCAAAGTAATTTTCAGAATATTCGCTTGAATTCAAAATTACTCACTCGCAGAACACATTCAGCTGCGACGCGATCGCAATGGCCGACGTGTTCCTCGCCAGGTCTTCGGGTAGATTGCCCAGCCAGATGTGGAACTGTCTGCAAAGATATCCCATTATTCAAAATCCTACTGGAGTTCACTGCTATTCAGTGTGGGAAAATATAGTGCCTGGATGGAGACCATTAAGCACACAGATACTTGTTTTTTTCAGAATCTGAATAATGCACCTAGTGAATAAATGGTAAAGAAAAGACACCTGTGATTGAGCTGGGGATTGCGAGAGAAACAGAGAAGCGCGATAGCCACGGCAGACATCAGAGACATGATGACCATCTAGAAAGATCGAAATTCGAAAACGAATCATTCTCACTCTTCGAGTTGGCTTGTTTATATTCTGGCCAAAAATTTCCCGTTATTAATATAAGAGGTCGCGTCACATCTTCGCTAGGTGGACCCATCAATTTGGCCGGCTACTACTACTACTATGTACTAGCGAAGAGTGTTTTGATTCAGAGAAAGAGAATCAGGTTCTCCTGCTCATACCTTCGATATGGCCAGCAGCGAGAGGAAGACGCACACGGCGATGAACAGAAGGAGAACGGCTTCGAAGAACAGCTGGAATTGGATGATTTGAGCTGTCATGAAGAATTCATCTCTTCCTTTCGCATGCTAGATATCTCGTCACTCTAACCAATGAGAGTAGAGCGCGTGATAAATTTGAGGCTCGTTAGTACTCAGTTCAGATTTTCTTTTAAAAAATTATCTTTTTTCGACAGCGAATAGCATCATCATTGTCGGGACAAGATTTCTCAGATATATGTCGCATGAGTGAAACATATAAATGTCCTCCACAACAAATATGATCCAGCGACATTTATCTGCACTAAAATTATGCCGTTTGTCGATGCCCAGATTGGATGGGCGACGGTTACCTCAATCTGGAAGTCCTCGATGCTCTGGCAGCTCTGCGGGAACAGCTCGGCGATGGCTCCGTTGGTCTTGAGTGTAGCGCATTCGAAGGAGCATGCGCCGAGTTCGAGCCGCTGAAATGATTTTCTCAGGGATGTTTGATTTTAACTTAAAAGTCTTCCCACAATTTATAGAAATGGCAAAACAAAGTAGACATGAAAATCCTTCATTTTCGGCTAGTCCCATCAACTCAATAAGAAATGAATTCTCCCTAGATAGGGGCCACAAGCTCCGCCCACTTTGTGCGGACACGATTCCGCCTCAAAGCGAGACGGGGAGGGCACAAGCTTCATTCTCAACCAAATCTCTCGTTCTCAATTGCTATGGATAGCTATTAGTGCCCTCTATCGATCGGTCACTATTCAAAATTTGCATATCATCACTAAGTAGATCAAAATCGGGCTTGAAAGAAGGGAAGAGGGTGTTTCAAGGTGTTCCAGTATGCAAACTGTGTTTGAATAGTAATTTTCTGACTAAATAGAATATTTTAGGAATTTTAGAGAAAAAATTAGAATTTTAGCAATTTTCCCTGGCTTGTGCCCTCTTTATTTGTGCGGGCGGGAGGAGGCGAGCGAGAGAGCGGGAGGAGGGAGAGAGACACACGCAAATGAGGCTCCGCCCCTTTCCCTCTCGTCTCGCCTTTCCCTCCTCTTCCCCAGTGAGTCGCGCGCGTACTTCTCGGGCTCTAGCGCGCCTCAGAGAAAAGATATCGACAAACGGTAAAAAGTATGATGTTATTGGATCCATGAGGGATAGTTTGGACACACGTTTGGCCCCATGGAGTAAAATTGATTGTCTACGTTGTGGCCCCTATCCATAGAGGCTCAGCTGACCTTAACTCCTCCAATCAGAAATGCGTTGAACAGGCAAATGATCGAGGACACGAGGAGCAGTCGAAGAGGCCGCGACAGACGGACGGTGGGGAAGGTGTCGCGCTTGCGAGAGCGACGGGTTCGACGGGTTTCCTGTAGAAAAGACTATGTTTCAGAGCCCACCTAATATCCTGAAAGAAAGTACGCATTGATTGATTGCCATTCTCTAAGCGCACATTTTAACTGGTCATCCTAGATGTCAAGTGTTTATCGCTGGAAGAACGTTGTGGAGACTCAATGGGATCTGCGTTGAAGCTCACCATCAGCGACCTGATCATCATGAGCGCGAAGCATCCGAGCAGCGCCGAGGAGCCGACGAGGATGAACGCGTAGAGGACGCGGGAACTGCAATGAGCAATGATTGACTGATTATTCATGACAAATTTCTCATTTCTTAGGTCGCGGTGAGATTACTATCATAGACAAATTCAGAGTTGATAAAAAATTTTTTTTGAAATGACCCAACGCTATCGAATAGTAATTCCAGCCATCGCTATAATGGCAGCAGTGAAACATAACGAAATTTGAAAATAGTAAAAAATGTGAAAAAGTGCAATTTTTCAATAAGAACTCACTGCATGCTACCCAACACCACCACCGCAGACGTGAGGATGAAGAGGAGGATGTAGGTGGAGATCTGATGAAGGAGGGAGATCTCCTTCGTCTCGCGGAACTGTAATTTAGTTTGAATAGTGTGAACTGTGTGAATTTTTTTTCATTTTTTACGAAACGGATCGGACCAAGAATCGACTATGCATCCTTCATTCCCAATAATATCAGCTCTGAAACGCAACTGATCGCATCCATACAATTTTCATCGATTTTTATTCTTTTATTCTAATAATATTTTACTAGTTCCATGACTACTCTTGGAAATCTAATAACAGTCGGCAGCTGACCTTCTCCTCCACCTTCGTCTGCCTAAATGCGAGGGTGAGCTTGTCACAGTACTGCTTGCGCCACGTCTCCTTGTTGATAGCCTGGAAATCTCAGGTAATTGGGCATTTCAATTATTATCAATCCGGTGTCCGAATGGCCGTCATTATCTCACTTGAGACTATTGACACACTTTTTTTACAGACAAATACCTTCGAAAATTTAGAAATATCAGTACTAACCTGAATGCCCTGAATGAGGTAGCTCTCGACCTCCTCCTGCACCGGCTTCTCGATCTTCTTGTTCATTACTTGCCTGAAAATGACAGTTTCATCGATTTATTATTGCCACTAAATTCATAATATTCAGTTCTCAAAATGCCCTGTGGATGATAAAATCACTTTCAGTAGCCCACCGTATGCTATTTCCCCTTCTTATCCCAGATTCGTATCCGATCGTGCGCAGTTCCTTGCCCATCTGACGAGGTTGTCGGTGCGGAATGATCTGAACGAGCGGTTTAGATTATTCGGATCCACGTATCTTTCCCTGTCCAAATACAACTGAATGGCGGAATCTGCTGAAGTCGATTGAGTAACATTTACCAACTGTTTCAAAAGACGTTCACGTATGTTTCAAATACGCTTCGAAACAGCTTAGACAGGCCTGCAGTGATCTTGCTGGGTAAAAGAGTCCAAAATATACAATAAATTCAGTGAGGACAATTTGGGAGCTTATAAATCTTCTAAATGAACGTTATTTCATGCCTCTATAGTTGGCAGAAGAAAAGAAATTGTCATAAATGACGATCAGATTATCCGGCAGCCCCTCACCTCTCTGCTCTCGTCCTCAACGACCAGATACGTCTTGATCTTGTGGTCCTTCAGGTAGGAGGATCTAGAAAATAATGACTATTTATTTACTTCATGTGCAAGTTTCCCCTGTTGTTCGGTTCATATTTGTTCTAACCTTTAAACTGAAAATATTGCAGATTGAAAAAACTACTTGATTTGACACTTCCTCTTTATATTTGTAAGCGGCGCAGTTAGAACTGGGGAATAGTGCGAAAACGGCAATATCCCTACTTACCGATCCTCGCCGAATCCCGGCTCCACTTCAAAGGCTCCGCCCAGCGCGTTCAGCGTCGCTTCCGTGATGTGCACTCGACTGGAAAATAGAGGTGATTTGTTATTAAAATCAAAATCGAGGACCAATCATCACCGCCGTATTCCTATGAATTTATGAATCATCTGAAACGCATTTGATGCCTTTTGGATAAAAATAAAAGGCTTGTAGTATTTAACTGTCAAAAATGTGAGGAATGAAAAGAATATTAATTCAGACGGTCCTAAATACGGGCTAAGGCTCGGGCAGCCTGCACCATATGATCGGCATATTCACGTGTTACTTACTGTTCACCACACGCAATTGCAGATACCTTTTTCAAGCATTGGCATCACAGAAGGAGATCGGTCCCGATATACTATAGGGATGTCCACCCAATACCAATACCCAATTAATTGGGTCGATTTGCATGGCCGATTCCCTCTCTCGCTCAGTATTGAATGAGAGGGAGAGGGGACATGCAAATGACCCAATTAATTGGGTAGGGACCCAATTAATTGGGTGAAAAGTGAAGAATTTGAGTTTTAAATTCTTTTTTTTTCTTCGATTGTGTAATCATATCTGATCACCACAAAAAAAAGTTTGTGAGAGTGATGTAAGACAATCATAGAAGGGAATCTAGTAAATTACAGTAACCAAAGAAAGAATATAACCACATCTCCACAAGAGACAGTTTAAATGCGATTTCGACTGCATCTCAACAAAGGAACGGCAAGTAGCCAAATGCTCTCAATTTACATGAATATGCAAGCATTTGCATGACTTAAGAGGACAGAGTGTCTCATTTTGCAGTTTCATTTCTTTCATTCTTTCATTCTTTTTGCACTAACTTTTCGTATTTTATTGCATTTTTCGATATTTTACGATTTTAGATGAAGTCGGGTGTTTGGGCCCATTTCAACCGTGGACCAGGCAAGAAAGCAACCTGCATCGATTGCGGAACCGCGATCGACCGTCCAAATTCTGGGACATCTGGCATGCTGAACCATTTGGAGAAGATGCACCCTCTCCGATTTGATGATGCTGTTAATACGAGAGTGAGTTCCTTTTCATATTCGAGCTAAGTGGGCTATGCCATCTCAGGATGCAGCTAAAGACCGCGCTCGTAAGTGTGCCATGGTGTTGGCCGAGCACCCCGGAATCACTGCTTCTTTTTTCCGTTCTAAGAGCTTCTTGGACTTCTTTTCACCCACAGAACAACGATTGTTTCCATCCAGACATTCAATTGTCAATTCAGTTATTCCCGGAATGGTGGATGAAGTTATAAAGGGTAACATTGAGGTACGTGATCTTTTTGCCTATTCATGATGTTATTGTTTTGAACAAATAATACACCAAAGTAATTGTATATTTCAGAAGTTAAGAGGAGTCCCTGTGACAATTGTTACTGACGGTTGGAGTAGCAAGGGCAATAGAGTATCACTCACTTGCATTATTGCATACTATCTTACATCAGACTGGAAGCAAGAATCAGCATTGCTGGCTGTGAGGAAAACCGATGGAGCTCACACTGGCGAAGTTATTTCCGATCTCCTCAAAAAGGTACCCAACCTACGACAACTTGCGTTATTGTATTTCTTATAATTTAACCAATTTATGATCTTAGGTAATCGATGAATTTAATCTGGATGTAGAGACAATTGTCTCTGACGCTGCCTCTAACGTTCGCCGAGCTGTCAAATTACTCGGATATCGCAAGTGAGCCATTTGCATGTATCATGTATTATTGTTATTATTATTATGCATTATTATTATGCTAAGTACATGCATCAATATTTCCTATTGATGCATGTACTTAGTTTACAATTCAACGTCTAATTTCAGCCCAAGATGTGCTGCCCACGGAATTCATTTAGTTGTAAGAGGTGGTATTGCGAAATGGAGTGGAAAGGGATCTCTGAAGAGTGTAAAAGAATTTTCCGAGTTGTTGAGCCGTTCTGGTCCCGTGAGAAACACATATTTCAAGTAAGATTATTGCAATATATTTATATTTCGCTATTTGTAAATTTCCTTTTGACTGGTGTATGACTTATGATTCTGCAATTTTTTTGTCGTTAATATTTTCTTTCAGCAACTGCACCGCTTTTAATCTGAAGAGAACCACTATTCCCAATTCGGTAGACACGAGGTGGAACTCCGACTATTTCATGCTGAAGGCAGCCATTAAACAAGTCAGTTACAAGTTCAATTATTTTTAGCCATACTGTTGAAGTTTCTTTCTTGCCTGATATATAAGATAACTCTTCAGAAAGAGGCTATTAACCCCACTCTAGCTGCACATAATAAGCCTGAAATATCGATGGAGGAATTCGCCACTCTTGAGAAGATGGAGATATTGTTGGGACCGATAGCTGCTCACATGGGCACGGTGGGTGTTTGTTGTTGCAATAATAATCACGTTTGCTGTAGATGAATTGGAAATGACTAAATAGTTTTTTTTTTAAATTCATTGTGAAGAGTTTCGATCTCGCATTGTCATCTCATAAAGCATATATTTCAGTTAACGAAGGAAGGAGTAGTTTTGTCCGAAGCTCTGCTTGTTTGGAACTCAATGATGCTTACGAAGCTTACGAAGAGGATGCTTACGAAGTGAGTGTTTTGAGTGAAGAATAGGCATTTTCGAAAGAGAAATCTGAGAATGTACATCCCAATTTACTCATCAATTTGAAGGTTCATAGCCAAAGAAACCGGACCGACGAAGGAGCTTGCCGAGAATATTTTGAAAGAGATAAATTCCCGGTGGTCGAAATATTTCACTGATTCTGACATCCTCACTCATTGCCTTTTTGACCCGTCGGTTGTCAAAAAGTTTGAATCAGAAATTGATTGGAATTCTGTTGGATTGGCAATGCCAGGTTGATATTTTCTCATAATTTGCTCTACATTATTTTATTGTAGTGGACAAACTGCCGCAGCCGGTTGTCCCACAAACGCTATCTAATCGTGGATTATCGTCAAGAAGAGCCTCAATGTACGCTGATTCGGATGATGAGGATGACTCTCACACTATCACTGCCTCTTCAAATTTGAAGAGCGAGCTCTCTGATTATCTCAAAAAGTGCAATGATAACTTTGGAGTGAACATGGAGGCACTCGATTACTGGAGAACGCACAATAAGCTATTTCCCAAGTAAGGATTATGATTAGATTTGTTTGGATTAAAATTTCCATTGAGCTTGGCCATTCTTGCACGTCGATTTTTGTGTGCTCCCCCCACGAGTGTTAGTGCCGAAAGAATATTCTCATGTGCAGGTGAACCATATTCGATTATGTTTGTTTACTTACTTTTATTCCAAGGATTACTTTACCGTAATCATCTCCGCAATCGACTGGGCGCGGATAAATGTGAAGAGTATTTGCTACTTAGAATTAACTCACTTAAGAATCTCAGGTTAACTCCTTTGAAAAATATTCAAATAATCATCATTTTACAGAGCATTATCTGGTGCTGAAGACACTGTTATCATTCATGAGTCGGAGAAAGTAGCTGAGATAAACGAAGTTTACGAGAAAGAAGAAGAAGAGGAAGAGGAAGGAGATTCTGATCCGGACAGAGAAGATGATGATGAACAAGATCTCATTCAATTGCTTCCTCATTAGTCTCAAATTGTTGTAATCGTAAGAAACCGTTAATTCCTCTATTTCCCGTTACATTGTATAGTATTATTATCAATTTCTTTTATCCAATTCAATTCCTATTGTGATGCGTATTCTTAGTTACAACATATCTTACCTCTCATTGTCTGTGCGATTTATGTATAATCACTGTTTTGAGTAGATAAAAGATGTTGAAAAAAATCAAAAATACTTTTTGAAAAAAGTCAATAAAAAGTCAATACACCCAATTAATTGGGGTCTCTCCTCTCTCGACCCAATTAATTGGGTCAATTTGCATCACCGATTCTCTCAATCGCTCGGTATTGAATGAGAGGGAAATGAGGGAGGGGGAAGAATGAAATAATTGGGTATTGATTTGAAATCCCTAATATACTATGAGATAAAAACTCACCCCGGCAGTCCGCCCTGCTCCATGTGGTTCGCAATCGTCACGTCGTCCGACCACACGTCGAACTGCCACTTCTTGAGGCCGAGCACGCCGCCGTGAGCTCTGAAAAGTTAGTTTATCCTAAATAGTGTTAGTGAAATTTGTGCCAGATACAATAGTGAGTTTTCAATAGACATTGTGCCGTGAAAAAACGAAATAGAACGAAATATTTCTGACCTTCCAGAATGAATGCCGACGCGCATGTCCACGTTGACACCGGTGACGTCACGGACCAATCTGAAGATGTGGTAATGTTTCGTGCGAGAATGTTTGCTCTGCGCATTTAACCTTCGCAAAAACATGTGTAAAATCATTCTAAAATTGCTTGACCGAGCTGTCGCAGATTAGAAGAGGCGTCAGTCGATTTGACAGCTTTTTTGTTCAAACGACGCCTATCACTAAGGTCGACTCCTAGGAAAGTAAGAACGTTGGACTCACTTAATCGCCTCGATCATCTCAATGCCCATCTGGACCGCCCAACTCGCGTGATCGTGCAGATAGTCGGGCACCCCCGACACGCAGTAGTAGCAGTCACCCAGAATCTGAAGTATTTAAATATTAAATTTTTTTAACGCTTCTCAGTGTTGATTAGATTACGACAATTGGCATCAGGTTTCCTCATTCTTCGCATTCTCCCGGGCTAGAACACAATGGAGAAAATAAATATGTTTCAGAATTTTTATATCAGCCTTTGCTTACGGGAAAATGTGTTGTAGTTGTGTGAACCAATTGAGAAAAACACTCGCCTTGATCCTCATGCAGTGGTTCCTCTGCGCTAGTCGATCGAATCGCAGGAACAACTCGTTCAATAAATGGACGAGTTCATCCGCAGTGCACTCGGAGGCGAGATTGGTGAAGCCGCAGATGTCAGCGAAGAGAATACTGAAGAAAAAACACTTTACAGAAAACAATAATGATAATTTTGCTAGCCCGAGTCGCAGTTGCGTTAAATATATTTTTTTTTTCTGTTTTTGAGAATATTGAAATGTCCTCTTCCATTATCCAAGTCAAACCTAATATGATCATGCTTCCGAATGTAGATCTTGTGGAACATCCGCTCCTCCTGCCGGTTGGTAGGGTCCTCCATGTCCTTGCGCATCTGTGAAATCATTTATCTGTTACACCGTTAACTAGGCCCGGGGCGGAACTATGATTACTCCCGGAACGATTAAATCCTCGCCTCATGAGCAATGTGCTTGGGCAGCACACTCAACAGCACCTGCTCCTGCTTGGTCGTCTCGCGCGAGAGCATGATGCGCGTTTCCACGCTCCTCCTGAATCAAAAGTTAGTTATGGAACTGTAGCGACCAGGCCCGATTGCACACGCGTACATGAATCGTGTATCTGTCTCTTGTAGTTTTCAATAAAAAGTTATGCTGCAATGCCACAGTCTGCCACGTTGCGTTAATATAAAAAAGTTAAATTCTATTGTTGCCCAAACGGTCACAATTTATCATTCCTTGCTATAAATAAATATCGGATTAACCCTCATCGCTGACCTCGTCTCCCGGAACGTCTTCCGCTGCACCAACTCCGTCGGATAGTACACGGCGAAGCCAATTATGTTCACCCCAAGGAAGAGCAGGAAGTCGGTGAGGACCTGAGGAAGAGTGATCTTTGAACTTTGGCGCTTTCATTCCAACTAGGTACCCTGATCCGTCCGAATAGGTTTCATCGTGATCATTTCAGTCGTCACATCGATTATATTTAATTCATGTCGGTCCAAGAATTCCAAACTTCATCCGTTACATGATTACCCCCATTGAATATTGATCCTTGGCCATTGAAGTGTTCGTTCCGGATCATGTTTCGAAAAGGAGCTATAGCCTGGGCGACAAAATATTTCGACGTTCGAATATGTTTCAGAGTGATCACAAAAGATATGACTATCGTTGGTGTCAATTTAGGGCTCTGTACGGAAACGGGGGTCCCAAAGGAAAACGGGGGTCCCATCAGAAAACAGGGGTCCCAAAATAAAATGGGGGTCCCATCAGAAAACGGGGGTCCCATCAGAAAATGGGGGTCCCATAGGATAAACAGTGTTTCTAAACTAGATGTACCGTTGAATAATTCTGTGTTTCTGATCTGCCCTATTCTTGTACCTATTCTACCGCGATTCATTTGTGTGACTTGCCTCTATTTATAGGTTACAACCACTGAAACGGTAAATGCACCGTCATATAAATATTATTTTCAATGAATTGAAAATTATGTATTCGAACAGAATCTCCATGCCTCTCAAACAAAAATGAGGCGTGAAATACATTGTAACATGCTTTAGTGAATTTCTGTAGCTTTTTTGGAACTATTCCTTGCGATGGAACTCAGAAAAAATTATGGGACCCCCGTTTTCTGATGGGACCCCCGTTTTCTGTTGGGACCCCCGTTTTCTGATGGGACCCCCGTTTTCCTTTGGGACCCCCGTTTTCCCATGGGACCCCCGTTTCCGTACAGAGCCCAATTTAGTCGTCGCTGCTAGGGTAAACAAATCAATCTGCACCAATTCGCTCTCAAGGTCGATGGACGTCTCCCAAATTATAACAAGATCCAAATCATTCTCCGTCGCATTTGAAAATCGATCGTTGAGCAATAAGCTTTGACGCGTTACTGTTAGTTGTCTAACCACTCATGTAAAAATATGTTTCAGAGTGTGCATCTAAGGCGACAAATTCTATTTTTTTCAATCACGATTTCACTCGAGGTTCAAGGTTGAAAAAAAATTCTAGCAAGAATAACGAGCAATTGGATTCAGGTTGAAAAAAACAACAAAAAGTCTGAACCTGATTCGGTCCATTGTAGATGAATTGTACGAGCAGACCGACGACGGAGATCAGCGAGGCGGCGATCATCTGCGATTGTATTGTAGTTGTTATTGTTTTGATGTTTTTTGTTTTTGTTTTGAGGCTCTAATCCCATCCTTTCTCCATAACCGTCGGCATGCACATTTATCCTGCATGTACACTTGAGTATCTAGAGATCAAAGATCAACTGGAAGTTACCGTGATAGAATCACAGATCAGTGCAAATGCGCCTGTTTTTTATGCCTCCCTGTGTGTCATTACTATCGATGAAGACGTGCTCATCACAATTCCCTGGCAATTAGGGATCAAAGATCAATGATTAACCCTCATACCGTGGGCACGCAGGGCAGCGGCAAAAGGGTGTAGCACATGAAGATGATCAGCAGGGTGAGGGCGGAGTGGAGGACGGCAGGCGCACATGCGACGACGATCTGAAAGAAATCGAATTGAATGATGATAATGATAATAAAAATGATAATCAAATATTGAATCGAATTCACGTCATTTTTGGTTCTAGTAAGGAGAGGAAAAGTATAGGCAGTCTAGAATCACACTCTATGCGCGGGCGCACAGGCTATGACGATCTGAGAAATACTTTTTTTTTTCAAAAACGTTTTTATCAATCAGATATCTGGCCACCATTGCTCTTTTCATTCGTCAACTGTATGCATAATGCCTTTGAAACATAGCTGAACTACGAAAAGTAGTACCCACTCACCAACGAATACGCCACCAGTATCCACGATATGATCTGGTCGTTGCCTTCACGAGGTGGAATGCACCGAGTGTAGCCCCGATAGATGAGAACAAGGACCGCTACCACGCAGCAGGAGAAACACAGTGTACCTGGAATTTTAATTTATTGAAAATATTTTTCTCGTTCCGCACGTTGCAAAAGAATGGGGCTGATATGATGCATAAGATCGTTTCATAAAAGAAACAACAATGAATTCTTACTCACCAGCCTGCAACCATTTATTGTCCAATATGCTCAGGAGGACTTGGTAGGCTGAGAGGGCGAAGAGGAAGAGTAAGACGAACTGGAAGAATGATAATCAATGACTCATGAGACGTCTAGTATTCGTTTAAAATAATGTTGGGTAGATCGGAGTGAACGAATAACAATGAAATTATAACACTAACCTGCATTCGGTCCGCATTTATATGCCGGAAGTACCGCGGGTATAATCGATCTTCCCGGCAGACATCGCTGAAACAATATCGATCTTACACACCTCTTTACACAATAGATTTATCTAGTTCATTTCTCATGTTGTTCCGATCATTCGCCTTTGTTTTCGCGAGCAATGTTATTGATACAGATAGCGTAAGCGAATACGCAAACAAACTGTATCATTTTCACATACGTATCGAGTGATAAGTCATGTTTTTGACTTCTACTGAGAAGGGCGAAAAAAAAATGAAAATAGATAAATTGCCGGATAAATCGCCTACCGTATAAAGGAGGTAATGCCATTTAAAGTGCCTCGTCGCATCGACAAATCTGCCGGACCGGTCGGAGAGTCGACGGTGTCTGAAGTTATCGACATTTTGACATTTCTATTTTTTCAAATCTCAAAAGAAACACTTATTGCTCCAGAACAACCGCATCTGCTCATGTAATACTTGTGAAACTCAATAGGAATCAGAAACGAATATCACTGATATCATATTCGTTTCTGATTACGATATTACTGATACCGATATTACTGATGGCAGGATGCCTATTATATCAGTCATCCTGCCACCACCTCGAACCAAGTCAGATACCAACCCTGGTTTAACCGGTCCAGGAGCTCCTCGGAGAACTGCGGCGGGCCGCTCCAGGGGCCGGACGCGCCCGAGAGAGGCTCCAGCGAGAGAGCCTCGCGTCCGATCGCCATTTCGGCTGACTGCAAAAATGGCTCAATAATTAGTTGGAAATAGTATTCGTGAAAATAAAAATAACATTGGGGTCAGGGACAGTCTGAATCTTATACCAAATCAATTGTATTTGCAAAAGCTTTGCATTAAATGTTCCGTCGAAGTGATAAAGCAACATGGTATCCGGAAGTAAAGAAGAACAATCCTTGAACCACTTCAAAAACAAGCGAGCGACCGATGTGGCGAGTGACAAATTTGCTTTTGCACAATCCGAAGCCCACCAAATCAGATAATTAGCAAATTAGCGAATTCGACTTGTAACAACAATACTGTCAGACTGGAAGAGCTTCGCTGGAAATTTGGCTTACACATTCGGGATTCTTTGCTGTCTCTCACGACATTATTCATATCGCTCAAACGACGATCATAGCATATCAGTAAAATGTAGCGCCGCAATGAGCCGATTGCACATTTCTCTTTCTATCTATGATTCTGGTCTTGTTAACAGAGAGGTGGGTCCGTACTGCCGATAATGCTACCCTACTGGAAGTAAGAACTGGAAGGCAATCTCACCACTCTGAGAAACGAATGTGATGAGTACCACTCACTGCTCACCATGTCACTGTGTCGAACTCCACTGTGTCTACTGTCCCACCCGGCATTCACATGTGAAGTCACAAAGTCGGATTATTTCGCTTCCCCCGAATTATTGGGAGCATATTTTATGTATCAATACCACGCGTCGGACTGCGAACGGCAAGGGTGACGCGGTACCTACTATGCACTGAAATGCGTTTGGCCAATCTTCGGTAGTGTGTCCAAGCAGCATTTGCATCTCCTCGATGGATGCTCCATTGAATGCCTCTATTGAATACCAGAGAGAGAGCACGTGCCGAATCGCCATCACTATTGCAATATCCGAATAGAAACGGAGCATCGAGACAATACGTGCTCAGTGGCCTATTCAGAAAATCTTGCCCACACGTAAGACGAGCGGCCTGGGAAGTTATGACGAGCGCGCTCTCCTCATCTAATGTGCTTTCTCAGATCTCGTATTACGAGATAGTGCACAAAGTGAGGAGACTCAGATGTTCATCCCTACCGTGGGAAAGGGGCCAAGGGATGCGTTGCGCGAGGAATTGAGACTCTTCCTTGGGTGGATCAGAATATTCCGGGGTAGAGCAAGCGAGAGAGCGCGTGAAATAGAGAGAGAGCTGGAAGACTCCTGGGAAAATCCCATTCTGGATCAAATCATCAAGAAAACCAAAGTGAATCGGCGTCAATGTCGCTCAAGAAGCAGAGAATAATGACACTTTAGTGCAAATGTTGCGAAGGAATGAGTTGAGGATGCTAACTATAGGACGATTAACAGGGTCGCCAATATTCCTTCCGGAGCACTAATACCACCACTGCGCTTTCGGTTTCAATAATTCGATGATCGACGGTGGGCGACAATTTAAAGATAGAAACCCCAGACATCGACATAACCGTCAACATTCCAGAGCTGGTTGTGGGATATTTCAGGATAACTACTCCAGCCACATAACTGCTAACATTTCAGACATAAACGCGAGTCCAGAAATGCCATAACAGTGATTCTTTTTGAAATAGTACTTTGTCGACTTAATATTTCAGGCTGGAAACTCTAGTCACGGAACGGCAAAATTTCCAGACCTAAATGACATAAATAATATCATATTATCGCGCTTTCTTGATTATTCGAGTATCGTTGGTTTTATGTTAAAAAAAGACATACACGCCAGTGCAATAAATAACGCGCCCGATTTGCGGTCTGCTCACTGTCTAAGCCAATCAGGAAATACGATGCGTCAGTTGGATTTTGGGACCGTGAAAACACAAAACACTGATGGAAGAACCGAAAAAAAAAGAATTGTGGCTTCGTTTCTTCTTTTTACATGGTCTCTCGTTTCTCTGCCACACGATAGATAAGGCAAAATGAGGAGACGAGAACATCGGGAACGATGAATGGAGGCTTCTTCGCTTTTTTGCCTAGTCTCTAGTGACTCTGGCCAGTGAAAGAGAAGGAAGAACGAAGAGACGGTTTCTTCGGGAAAGCCCTACACGGAAGGAACCAGAAGAGAACAGTAAGATTAGTGGGAAAGAAAAACGGGGTATAGGGCTAATCTTTTTGTAGCCAAAATCAGTCTCATTTCTCTCGGCAATGACTTTGATATGGTGCAAAAACTAGCTAGCGAAGTCGAAGATCGTCGCTCAAACGCTCTTGGCTCCGTAAAAAAGAGGAATCGCAAGAATCCGGAGATTGCCGTATTTTGGCTGGTCTCTGGCCGCTGATTTGGGACGCTTTCTTCAAGAGAAGAAGGACAAAGAGATGAGGGATAGGGAGGATAGAGGGTCTGGATTAGAATTAGATGAGGGGCTCTGTGGCAGCACTTCCGGAGTAAGGGAGAATACGAAGAAAAAGAAGAATAGACGGAGCAACAACAGAGAACTGAAGAAGAGATTTGGAGTAGAGACGAGTTTGGAGCCACACTGCAGTCATTGTTGATGATTTACTACAGAAGAACCACCCCGGAATGTGTCTCATTTGAAATTTAACGGTGATGGAGCGCAAAATATGCCAAAGTCAAGTCGTAAACCTATCTTTTTTTCAAACACGTATCAACCAATCCGAAAGATCAAGCAAACGTGAACCAATTTCGAACTCTACCAGTTCCTCGTCCTATCCGATTCCCCGCACAGTTAACGCGCCCCTTGTCGTTTAGCCGCGGAATGGAAGCAAAAAAGAGAGAGAAAAGCAAAGAGAATAAGCTCGTAAAAATTGGTGAATGCAATGCTCGATCGGGAAGAGACAACGAGAGAGGAATAGAGGAAGGGAAATGATCTGGCAAAGTGGCTGAAAACGGATGGCAAACCCCTGATCAGAGATCCCTTCAATTTGCCACTCTAACATAAAGTAAATTATGGAGGTCCGAAGAAGAGATTTGGCCTTCTTGACTGAATTGACCTCGAATAATAACTTAAAGAAGGCGTCCCACGAACAGCGCGAGCGATTATGCAAAGTGAATATTGAGAGGGGCGCTCTCCTCATTCCGCACGCTCTCTCGCTCGTTGCCTGCATTTCAGGGTCATTTGGAACGCAGCCAATCGTTCATAACTCAGTTCAAACAAAAAATGGTGACACGGGAGTTTCGAAAGTGTGATCGGGTAACAGCGACCCACCACCTCACATAGAGAACTCAGACAGACAGATATTCGTGGGAAACCTTCTTTAAAGGGATCAATTTGCTTTACGTTTGCGTCTCTGTGTATCGGCGAGATTGACAGCAATACGGTAACACGTACTTTGAATTCTAAGAAGAACTTCTCAAAGGTGCGAAAACCTTTGGCCTCTCTCTCTTGTTTGTTCCAATTACGTGACGCACTCTTTCGCTTTGTTTTTGCGTGCTTTCTCTGATGTTCATAATTTGTTTTCACGCACGGGCGAGCGGGCAAAAAGAGAAATGCTCTCGTCTCTTCATTTTTCCCTATCTCTTGTAGGTCAGAGAAACGAGAGGGCGTTGCAACATGAGAGAGGCGGACCATCAAAAAGCCAGAGAAGAGACATTGACAATATTGGCCCGATCTCACATGCTCAATTCGAGTAAAAGGCTACGACGATCGTACTTCTATTGCTTGGTGATCTCAAACGATTAGAGAGACGAGAGAGCATGGTAAAGTGAGAGAGTGAGAGACTCCCCTCAAGGCATTCCACATACTGAGCTGAACGACCCCGTCTCAAGACAAGAAGAAGACGCACAACGGGATGGTATGTTGCTCTCATTTCGCAGTACTCTCTCCCGTTATCTAACGGATGAGAGATAAGGGAAGTGGAGAGACGGAGAAACGACAAGGCCGCCAGAATAACAAAGCAGACAACGGATGGACGAATGCCGAAAGAGCGAGTGAGATGGGATGGCTTCGCGGGAATCGCTAGAGATGTTTCTTCATTTCGCACACTACCTCGCCGATCAGAGAGGTGAGATGTGATGGCGGTATCGTAATAGTGACAGAGAATAGACGCTTGATCATTGGCCTCAGTCTCCTAATCATGGATATTCCAGGAAAGAGGTTGGTTCCCATCTTGAGAATTGAGAATGAGCAAAGTGCAACGGCCAAAAGGAGAATAGGAGATGGAAGATGAGCGGCAGGTTCTTCATTTCGTAAATTTTGGAATTGAGAACCACGCCGAACGCAATTGCATTGGAGGATGATAAAAGTAGAATGGAAGCATTTAAGCAAAGTAGAACAAAGTAGAAGCAAAGTAGAATTAACAAAAGTAGAATTTAAGCAATATTAGCACAGTGAGCATTCGCGAAGTTGAATGCACAAGAAGGGTTGACATGACAGCTAGCAGCTAATGCATGATCAATAGCGAATAAACTATGCGAGCTAGCCTAGTTGCATTCATAGTGGACAATATGGCCGTTGTAGCAGATCAAAAAAAAAAAGGTGGCTGACATGATCACAACTTCAACGGTCGAAATTGAGAACCAACTGGCTACACTCCTTCATTGAAGGTGCAGAATAATAGAGTTCGCAATACGGGGCGGGCCATTCGGTATCGCCCCGGGTTGAGCGCGCGGCGAATGAAGAATGAGTCGACCCGATACCGGCCATCTCGAATCGCTCAATTACCCGATACCGGGGAACTGTAGACAGCTGTAACTCTTATAGATCTGCATCGAATCAAACAAAATTTTGACTTGTGCCACTGCTAAGTGCACTCTATCGATAAATGTACAAAACGTGAAAAGAAAATGATTTTGAAATTTTGGCTCGTGCGAGGTTCGGAACTGGAAAATTTGAGCTGCATCAAGCGCGATTGAGTTGCCATCGTTCGGCACTGCACCTGAAACCATTTGAGCTCATATCAACAACTTTACACATAATCAAACCTCTAGGGAGTGAGGAGAAAGATGGACGAACTCGTCAGATCCACTAGCAACAACTCACTAGAACGGCGCACAGGCGAAATGATGAGAATATTTGGTCTCACTATGTAAAGCGCGCATTTATTGATCGCGAAACACGCGATAACAAGCCATTTTGTCTCTCCGGTATCGGGTAACAGACGAATCTTCACGGGCCGGCCCGTCATTTCTCTCCCTCTCATTCTTCATTCGCGGGGCCCCGTGGTATCGGGTCGTATCGTTTATCGCACTCTACAGAATAAGTTGAAGCGGAAAATCACGACTGCTCGAATTGGACAGCTTATGCAAGATGAATCTACTATGTGTGCTAGCCTAGTTGCATTCAGAGTAGAAGTTAAAAAAAAGATTAACAGGTTCGAAATTTCGCAACATTTCGGAATTGAGAAACACTCTAAATGGATGCACTCATAATTTTAGTGGAGGTGTCAACAGAAATAGAAATAGACGCGGAAATTCAAGACGGTTCTCGAGCTTTTGAATGATGAAAAGGAGAATCAACTATGCTCTATATCCTTTTCATATTCAGAGTGGACAATACACCCGCTGTATCGTCGTTGTATCATTGTGCGATTTACATCGGAGGATCACGCGTGCAATATCTCGATATGAATATAGCTCGATCGCAACACACAAATATTAGCTAGAGTGATGATTGCAAGATTGGAAAATGAAGCAAGCATCATTGTATGTGGGTGTTTGTTGAATGGCTGAAGAAGCAATCGGATGGAGATTGATCAAAAAGATACAAATGGGCAAGAAATGAAGGCATTCGTGATTAGTTGAAACTTGGTCATAAGGTCGCGCTCGAACAATGCACAAGTCTCTCCCGCGAGTCCACATCAGCGGCGCTAGTACACCATAAAGCACCCAAGTGTATCATAAGGACTCCCCCCACCACCCGAAACAACCGAAAGTGGCAAGGGGGTACTAGCTATCTTCCCACCCTTTTCCGGGGGCTCTTTGGGAGGCCAGAAAGAGCTATAGAGCGCGGGAAATGGAGATACTAGTGCATTGCCATGGGGCTACCCTCGAAGCGACGACTTCCTCCCTTCATTGTCTCTATTTCTCGTGTCTTCCCTTCCCATATCCTAACCCCATCCCCTGCGAAAGCCGGGCTCGAATTTCCGGAAATTTTTCTGGAAAATCTCAACAGATTGGGCGCGCTTTCTTCCGTTTTCTTTTCGCTTTAAAAGTTTCAACGCTTCAAAGTCTCAACAATGTGGGCTATTAGTCGAAACTTTGGCCGTGCCGGGAGAAAGAAGAGAATAGAGAACAAAAAAGCTCAAACAATAGGACAGATGAACAATCTCTCGAGTGCGCTGAACATGAAGGAAGGGACGCACGTTTTGCTGCTATTGTCGCTTTATAGAGTGTCTGAATCTCTCCATTCCTCATGATCTCTAGTCTTCTCTGACCGTCGAAAGTTCAAGCGGAATCCAGAGAATCTCTCCATTACACGTGCACTCTCACCGGTCAGAGAAGCGAGAGATCACGCGGAATGAGGAGAGTCGAGAAAGGCCTACGAGATACTTGCTCAGATTCTGGGCATTCGGGGGCGCCCACTCATCCGTAAAGAGAGAGGCGTATGAGAATCGAGAAGAATTTTGCGGCATTTAGGAAGAAATTCAGGAAGTTTGCTGCTGCTCAATTCTCAATGCACAATTAGGCAGCAATGGTTATGTGCAAAAGGAAATCTAGAGTGCGATCGGACTCCAGAATAGGTAAGAGTAGAGTAGATAAGGTAAAAAAAGGTTAGGCAGCGCTAGGTGTTAGGCAAAAAGAATTTAAAACATGGGCAATCACTTATTCATTTCACGCCCTTGCTCTTAGATCCCAAAAGAGCACGTGAAATAAGAGACTTGTATTCGCGGTAACAGATCAAACAAAGAAAATGGCTTCATGAAAGGAGATATCACATGTCATTGTGGTCGAAAGAATCTTCAAAGGCCAGAAAAGTCATGTGAAATAGGAGAAAAAGTGAACAAGAAGGCGTAAAGTCATCGATGAAGCCGGAAACTTCTCGAAACGACGGAAAGCTACTCAAATCGCGCGATCAACTTTTCAATAGGGCTCGAAACAAGGGCCAAGAAGGCGAGTGCGGCTTTGATTCCGCTGCTCTTCAAAGATAAGAGAAACCGTAAACAAGTAGGCGTAAAGGCATCGATGAAGTCAAAAACTTTTGAATACTGACGGATTCAAGACAAAGCTACTCTCGATGTGATCAACTTCTCAAGAACACGGCTCATTCCCTCAAATCAGGAACGAGCTCATCGCAAAAAAAAAGTGACAGGCAGGCAAGAGTGATGAGCGCACGCTTCTCTCACTGACGCAAATGTTATATATCATCTTCGCGAGTTTTCCTGTCTGCCACTCTCTCAATTATACTTGATCTCTAACCTGTTACAGAAGGGGATAGACTAGGAGAACTGAATAGGAGCCCGTTTTCCTAAGAATCGGACAAATCCGGAGGTATCTGGCACAGTCAAAAAAGTTCGATTTTCTGAAACTCTGTGTTCCGAGGTTCTTGAAGGTGCTGAAAACGATGGGCACTATCAATTTTCATATAAAAGCCCCGTTGGCTCCAGACGACGTCACGTCGATTTCAAATTTTGCAATTTTTCTAAGCTCCCAGAAGAGCTGATTTTAAGTGAACATGGCTCCCGGGTCAGAATTTGATGCTGAACACGCCTGTCTAGTTCATTTTTTATAAAAGTCTCTCAAAATGCCGGAATTGATAACTTTTGAAGGAGGCATTAGTGCGAGTAGCCACCTAGCTAGATCGGACCGGCGTGAAGAGACGATTCCGTACATATAATTTGAGGCAAAACAAAAAATATATTTTTAAATGCGCTAAATAAGAGTAAACTGAGATGTAAGTGAATTTGCCCCTGTTTACTCCCATCCTCGTCCGATCTCCTTCCCTCACATTGATCTACCTCCTTCCTCTGCTCCCCCGGCCTTCCGATCTCTGCGCTCTCTCACTCTCACACACTCTCTCGCCTGTCTGGAGTGGAGAGGATGGAGGAAGGAGAAGATCGATAAGGAAGGGGAAAACAGGAGTGGATTCACTTACATCTCAGTTTACTCTTATTTAGCGCATTTAAAAATATATTTTTTGTTTTGCCTCAAATTATATGTACGGAATCGTCTCTTCACGCCGGTCCGATCTAGCTAGGTGGCTACTCGCACTAATGCCTCCTTCAAAAGTTATCAATTCCGGCATTTTGAGAGACTTTCATAAAAAACGAACTAGACAGGCGTGTTCAGCATCAAATTCTGACCCGTGAGCCATGTTCACGAAAAATCAGCTTTTCTGGGAGCTTAGAAAAATTGAAAAATTTGAAATCGACGTGACGTCGTCTGGAGCCAACGGGGCTTCTATATGAAAATTTAATGTGCCCATCGTTTTCAGCACCTTCAAGAACCTCGAAACACGGAGTTTCAGAAAAACGAACTTTTTTGACTGTGCCGACCCTTGTCCGATTCATAGGCAAACGGGCTCATAGAGAGGCCTGCCTGAGTTACACACTTACTCTCTTTCTCGCCCGCCCTAGGGCGAAGAGTGAGAGGTTCCGATTTCAGAGAGGCCGGCTGCTGCACAGATGGTTGTAAGACATTCATGAGCGGGCGCTTTTTTTTGGTTAGGCGGAAGCTCGAATTTCGGGAGACCGACGGATCAGGGTAGCAATTTACACTAGCTCTACTTCTCTGTTCTACAANCCCCCCCCCCCTCCCGAACATTTCTGCGCGATCTTTAGAAGTAGTTGGAGACCAAAAACAATGCCGATGGCAAAGAAAGTGGTTGTTAACGCTCGAACGGAGACAAAGAAAACACAGAACATGCACCGTCAACAGGTAATCAAGGACAGAATCGAGGAGATAAATCGCGAACTCGAATAGCCCGTTGATAGAATCAACTCAACAAATTTAACGAACAATGAATGTCTCTGTTAACTGCGTCGTTTGAGAAAACGGGGGCAGGGTGGCTCCACGTCTAGAGGCGTTATACCCGAGTCTTTGGAAATACGAGAAACCCCATGACAGATAAGATAATGTGCGGGGAATGAAGAGATGAATCTCTAACACTGAGCTATCCCGTCTCTTCATTTTTCCTCATCTATCGGCAGTTAGAGAAACAAGAGAATAGTGCGAAATGAGAGAGACAGACCATCCATCCAAACACAATATGATGATGAAAGGTGATACGGGGACAAAGCCCCTGACGCAGGCACGCCGTAATAACTCTCTCTCTAGATACATACGAGCGTGCGGCGTTCCGAAAATGCACCGACTCAAGATGAGGTAAGCCTAATGATGTCTACACAAATTTGCCAGAAATTTCAGGTAAAAAACATTTTACGAGCTTGCCAATTGAATTCTATGGTGTATTTTTAACTGATAAGATAATATGTGGGATATGAAGAGATGCGCAAACAATATGATGAAAGGTGATACGGGGACAAAGCCCCTGACGCAACGCCGTCATAACTCTTTCGCGTAAACGCGGTGTTCCGAAAATAATGCGAAGAAAACATCGGGGTGTAACTAAGAATAACAGAAGGCTCCCGCGAGAATGATAAACTATCGAAGGCGCGAGGAAATGGACTCGAAAAAACTGTACTTTTTCACGGAATACTCGATGGCATGGAGCTCATGCAATTCGTGTTTTCATTGATACAATAATGCTTTTCACAGCTAGTAAATATTCTTTGAGGGGGTGGCGGATATTGAAGCGTAATGTGCGAGGGATAACATGAAATGTCGCATATTCGATCGTGAGAGAGCTGATCTCTCTCTTTTCTTCATACTCTCTCGATCTCTAGCTGACGAGATACAGGACAGAATGAAGAGACCCGAAAACATTGGTAGACATGTAGCACCACGTAAAAAGCCGGGCCGATCAAGAAAAGAGACGAGAAAAGAAAAGAGAAAAAGAAAAAGAAAAGAAAAGAAAAGAAAAGACAAGAAAAGAGAAGATGGGCGAAAGAAAAGCAAAAGTGAAGAATGGGAAGAGTCGGGTCCGCATCAGATTTCTCTCTTATCTCATTCTTTCAATTCATTCTTCTAACGCAACTCGCTTCTCAGTATAGTGAAGAATTCGCTTCTTTTTTTCCTCATTCTCTTATGTTACTCTGACCGGAGAGAGAGTAAGATGTCTCAGTTCTCTTTTCGTCTCCTTCACTTTAGCATCTAATGAATTATTTCCAGAGCAACGCGGCCAAGGACAACGCGCATTTTTCTCTGCAAGATAATTTGCTGCTTTTTTTGTTCTCTTTTTTGTTCTTTTTGTTCTCTTTTTTCTCTTCCGACTTCAGATTCGGGAGAAAATATCACAAATCATGTCCGGATTATGGGCTGTTTGGTTGCTTTCGAATGCCTTTTTCTGTACGAATTCGGTTTGCTATTCACCATTTTCGGTACGATTTGGGTTAGAAATCCATGCTTTTCGAAAAGCTATTTCCAGTGTGATAATAGCCCCTGATCGTTCTATGGTCTTCAATCAAGGCAAATCAAGGCGAGATAACATGCAAAAGTGAGAGATCGAGCGGGCCGAAAAGGAGCCAAAGGCACTCCTCCTTCTGACAAGGGGATCCTATCACCACGGTCAGTCGGTGAGATGATAAGGCTGATAGGCAGTTAAGTTCCCGCTCTCTCGCTTTGGCACGCTCTCTCGGCGGTCAGAGCGGCGAGAGAGCGTGGGAAATGAAGAGAGTGAGTAAGGGGCTTTCGGCGTGGGAGAAAAGCTGATCACCGGCGAAAGGGCGACGCCTATAAATCAGATTGCTCAAAGGAGGAGAAAATCGATGCGATCAACGGCTTTTCAGCTTAAAATCGGGTAAAAAGAGGAAGAAAACAAGCAAAAAGGCGCTTTAGAGAGGTGATAGTCCATAAAATCGGATACTTTGCGGAGTTCTAATGGGCTGTTGAACGCATACGGCAAGAGGCTCAAGTGTTAGTACTACACGAATTAAATAATAATAAAAACAATAACAATAACAACACCAACTCACGATCATCGCAACGTTCTCCGTCGCATTGTACGCGGCGCCAATCCATGAGACCTTCTTGGCAATGCGCTTGCGCTCGCTGTGCATGTCATGGAGCGGAATTGCAGCAGTACGCGGTTTGTGATGCCGCACCACCGCCGGCGCGATCTCCGTCAGCGGCTGAATCTTTTCTGCAGAGAAGGAACGACGTTGACAATGACTCTCCTCATTCCGCCTGCTCTCTCATCAGGCGGATAAACGAGAGAGATCAAGCGAAATGGGGTCGGTTGGAGGCGGAATCTTCTGCAGAAGAGGAGCGAGGATCGGAAACAAGGATCCCGACTCGTCATTTTGCCTTGACTCTCTCTCTCTCTCTCGGCAATTGGCAAGGCGAAATGAGAGGGAGGAGGGTCAGCAAATCGGATCGAGAGCACGACGACACAACAATAATTGCGTTACTTTACACAGGACTGGAGGCTAGAAAGGGAGGAACAGGATCAAAGTTGAGACAAGGAAGGGACAGGCTAGATTCACTGGGCTAATCAGGTGAGGGCTTTAGCCCCAATCGCGAGTTTTTTTGGTAACAAAAACAATATAAAAGGTTAGCATGCGACACGAAACGTTTTTCATCTTTGGTAAATTCTGCACGTCTTTTCAACAACTTGCGAGAACAATGGCATGAGCATTTAATGAGTGTTTCAAGGAGGAATAAAGCTGTCATCTTCTCATTCTTCGCCCTATCTCAGCGGCTAAATTGACCAGAGAGCGCGCCAAATGAAGAGATGGATTCTATTCCCTGATAGCTCTAAGAAAGATGTGCAAAAGCGGCCCGGAAACGAAGGCAATTATGGGAGGAATCAGAATGGAAAAGTATACGGAAAGCGCACAAGTGGAACGAGATGAAATCATTCCCCCATTCCCCCTTCTTTCAGAATGGAAATGTAGATGCTTAGGCTTCGACAGCAATCGTCTCTTCATTTCACACAGTCTCTCAGGAGTCAGAGAGGCGAGAGAGCATGGGAAATGAGGAGGGCAATGACAATCTCTAGAAAGGGAAGGAAGGTGACACAGGCGGAGCTGTTGGTAAGGAGGGGGGCAGAGGGAATTGATAAGCGGAGGAGAGCGCAAGAGAAAGAAAGGAAAACAGACTGGAGGAGAGAAGAAACATATCCGTGCTTAGTCAGGATTGCAGAGGGTTTTTTTAATAGTCATCCCTTCACGTAGCAACTAATAAAAAGAATTTGGGTGAGTCCCCTTTATGAAATATTGCAATGCAGTAATACTGAGATCGGAGAATGAAATCACTGAATTAGTTGCCATATCCGTGCTTAGTCAGGATTGGAGGGGTTCTTTAGAATCGTCATCCTATTCTCATGTAGCTGGAATTAATCAAGAATGGAGGCATGCATTAGATGAATTCCCTTTTTGTGTTGTCATCGCACTAATACCGAGATTGGAGAAACAAATCACTGAATTCGTGTTTTTATTCGCGGTGCTTTGTAGGGGTTTTTGTTGCATAGTAAATGGTGGTCAAGATCAAATGGAATCTAATCACCACGCAAATGCTTTTCCCAATATTGTCTCGGATCTAGCTATCATGAGACATAAAAATCACTGATTAGTGGCAGTTAAGGATGGTGGGTTGAGAATAGGAGTGGCACAAGGGACTAAGAGAGAAATATTAGTCATGAATAACCGGAAAATTTGAGGGCTTGGCACTAAACTAAAATGACTAAATTGGTGGTAGAAAAATTAAGAGTATTCAAGAATATCACTACGAATTTCGGAGGCAAGGAGTAGCCGGAAGAGATGGCTAGAGCTAAAGAAACACGGGCCCATGTGTCTCCAAGCGCGCTGCTATGACGGATCACTCTTGATTGATGGGAGGAATGGGACAGGAGTAGTGTGGGAACACCGGGTTGAGTCACCACGTAACAAGCACGTCTCTTCATTTCTCATACTCTCTCGCCGATCAGAGTGATGAGACAACAAGCAAGTAGTTCATCCTGACTAGTAGCAGTATGTTTGATATTTACGAAATCAGAAACATGAGGCAAGCTGAGAATCACGCATTGAGAAGATGGAAGTCATGGAAACTGGATCATCACCGAAAGAGAAACTGTTTCCGAATGGATGGAAAATTTGGAAATAACTATTTTGTTCTCAAAATGGATATGAAAAGCCAGACTATTTCGGGGAATGCCATATAGTTGAATCCGGGCAGAAGTCTGGTCAGCGATTCGGGAAAAACAACGAGTGTAGAAAACAAGTAGACAACGACTTGACAAAAATGAGGAAAACACACTACCAGGAGTTGACTCATCAGAATAGTAGGACTCGCAAATGGTGAATGAATGAACGATAATATATTATATATGGTCACTGCATGGTCTCATAATTTCGAAATGTGAAACATTAGAGACAAGAACTGCAATATTGACTCATCTATAGAAATTGTAGGAAGTTTCAACACAACAGACCGCGCAAGTGTCAAGTGGGCACGATTTCGAAAATGTATTATTTGTACCTAGTCCGTGTTACAACACTGGAAATCATAATCGCAAAAGATAATGATATAGAGGATACGTGCACCATACGGATCCAATACTTGCGTCTAAAATGATCATGAAAAGGCACGTTGACACGGGCAAATTGATTGGCGAGGAAGTTTCACACATTCGTGAAAAGTGTCAAGTGGGCACCACACACTGTCGAGAGGAGTGGGGCCCATTGCTCACTTGCGCACGAATAATGGCATTACGCTCTCTCCTATTTGCACGATCTATCGTCAGTCAGAGAACGTGAGGAATCGGAGAGAACCATTTCCCCTGTATCTAGTGGTCAGGGCATTTGATGGATAGCGTGATTTCTAGAGATTTACAAGTTCATTTTGCTCGTCAGAGTGATGAACCGTGAAACGGCGGAGCCACTTGACTGAGCGTATTTCGCCAGAAATGGAGCACAGGTTACAAAAATAGGAGGAATCGGACTAAAAATAGATCGAGAACAAATTATACTTGCGGAAAACGCCAGAACAGTGCCGAAACGTGGGTATTTGGTACTGCAAATGTCTAAAGAGAGGAGAATCATATTCAGAGCAGAATCGTGCCGAATTGAAATATTAATACAACGCGCTGAAACGTGGGTATTCCACTAGTGAGAGATAGCGCGCGTACGATTTGGGGCGAGGAAAGGCTCAGCTGAGCTAACAGATATTGATATTTGGCGCGTCGACGGCGATACTCTTCTTCCGGTTTTCTGCGTTCAGGCGATGGCTTCATAACAAATGATCTCTTTCTTTTCAGTCATGTATCGCCAATCTTTCACTATGTCAGGCTCGGTGATTTCGATTTTTCTACGTGAACTTTGTGGCCCATTCTTAACGGGGTATTGCAGAAAACACTATTAAATCTGTCTGATATTGAGTATAGGAACAAGACTATGTCCCTCGAATCAGTGGCTTCCAATTGTTCTTACGCTCGCCCCGTGTTTCACTGTACCCCATTACACTTCCGTGATTCATAGTAGTCCCGAGGGAGCTATTGCACAGCGGAGGCATCTTTCCTTGGGAAGGCATCCCTCCATCATTCGCTCAATGATGCGCGCCCTCTATCGTTTCCTCATTTGGTACACTGAATCGTCGGTTAGACAGCCGAGAGCGCATTAGAATGGGGAGAGGAAGACTATCAATGATGCGTTGCGGCCCCCGACCCTTCCTCATGTGGTAACGCTAGTAGGGATGGCTTGGGCAAGAAATGGTCTCTCTATCCCGCGTGCTCTCTCACCGACCAGAGAAGCGAGAGAGCACGCGAAACGAACAGAGTCATTCCTAGTCGCTGGCTCGCTGGCTATTCCAGGGCTCTCCTCATTCCTCCCTTCCCTCATCGTCAGAGGCATGGTAGAGCATGAAGAAAGCGGAGAATATTCCCCTCTTGTCTTTATCACTTCCCGAATAGAAATGCTTCTGAGCAATCGAGAAGAGAGACAGTGAAGAATGAAGAAGCCCATCTTCAGCTGTTTTATCGCTGACTGAGCAATGACTCCTTAGCAAATCAGAGAAACGAGACCATAGGAAATTAGGAGATTTTTTATGACTTCCTGAAGAGATTTTTTCCATTCTTTGCGGGCTAGAGAATCAAGATAACAGTTGAATTGATGAGTCTTCTCATCTTTTTTTCTTTAGTCTCCACGACCCCATCAGCAATGCATAGACCATCATCACCCGCCGAGTTAGTGAAGAGCAATGAAGAGAGTGATCCTCTGCCTATCATTGACTAAAGAATGAGGCTTTCAATCCAGGCCAGTGAGAACAACTAGTAGCATTCGAATGGTATTCCCATATCGGGTTAGTCTCCCCGACCCCATCAACAATGCATCGCTCACAAGAAGATGGGTTGTCTCTCTTCATTTCGCTCCGTCTATCCCTTCTCTGAACAGTGAGAAAATCTCATTATAAAGAGACAGATTCTTCATTCCTAGTCCCCAGTCACGCCATCCTTTGTCTTTAACTTTCTCTCGTTCAGTTTCATTTAGTTTCATCTTGTTTTTCAATCACTGTGTTTTTCAATCATTGTCAGTCACGTTGCAAGAAGTTTCAAGAAGATTCAAATCTCTGCCTCATTTACGCGCTTCTGCACGAACTTCATTGTCTTTAGTAGGGAAAGTATCTCGAGAGCACGGGCAAAAAGGAGACATCTCTTTCCCGGCTCATTTCCTACGGACTCTTTTTGTCATTGTCACTTGTATTCAGAGAAAGCGAGAGTTCACGCAGAATTGAGAGAGTTCTCATCTCTTCTCCATTTCCTTCTGTCTTTCTAACTTGAGTGGTCTCTAGCAGTCAGAGAGGCGAGAGAAAGGCGAAAAGAGGAGAGCGCTGCGTTCTACAGCACGTCGTCCCCAGAGAGCAACACAATTGCAGAAGAAGAAGAGAGCGACGAAGAGGAATATCAGCCAGTCCTCCCATTCTCACGAACTATCGTCTCTGGCTCTCTCATTCACCATACTATCTCATTGGTCAGAGAAGCGAAATAACACCTCTCTCAGCTACGATTCGACCTGCATCGGTCAGCAAGCCAAAATTTTGAAGAAATTTGTCCGAGGGCGGATCTATATCATGAAAATTGAGCAAGACAGACCATCCCCCTCTCCTCCCTCAAAAAACAAGGGGTCTAATGTGGTTAGCAATCAAGAGCTGCGACGGCGCTCATTTGGGATGTAGTAGATTCGTTGTGGCGCTGTTTGATGTCTTGATTGGGCTCGAGGAGAACGCAATTCCACTATGCCGAACACAGACGTAATTATTCGAGGATGGAAAGCGATGGGACATTGCTGTACAATCTCCCAGAGACAGCTAGCCAGAATAGCTAGAATCAGAATGAGAATGCGAAAATTGAGAACTGCCGCTAGATACCTTGATTTACGATGAGTTGAACGGTTTTTTATCTATAGAGGCGCGGAATGTTTAAATACTAAGAATGCTCGAAATTTCCTAACAATCTGAAGATGAAAACTGTCCCTGGATGTTTTGATGGCCTGAGAACGGCATCAAATATCTTAGAGGAAGCGCAGAGAGGAGCTATGAATATCGGATTGCGGTACACACGCAAATATGTCGTGAAAACAACGAGCGGTCGTTATTAGGACTGCTCGAGGTGAAAAGTCAGTTCATTCCTAGTGCTCTCTCACCGGTCAGAGTGGCGAGAAAGCACGCGGCTGGGTCGTTATGAGAAACTAACTGTCGAATAAGAAAAGGCCTTGAAATCAAAAAAGAAAATACGAAACAACAACATGCGACAATGAAGAAATGTCTCTACGAGAAGTTTTTGAGGTTACAAATGCGTACGCGTTTGAAAATCAGTAATAAAATAGAAAGGGAATATGAACAGCATTCGTCATGCAGACATTGATGAAGCTAGCGCATCTTTTGAGCTTTCGAGCTGTGGGTAAAGTGGATTCTGCAAAGCAAGTGAATTGTACGAGCGCCGATTTTGGACAGTCGCCGAGCGCAATGCAAAGGATGTCTCTTCGAGAGGCGATATTGTACGATCAGTGTGCCACTACAATGTGAAAAGTACCAAAGAGGAAGTAATAATGCACACATTGCAGAAATACAAGACGTCAAAAATAGAATATTCTCTAATGATCATGGTTGAGATTCGAACAGCGGTAAACTGTAGGAACGCAGAATTTGGACAGTCAAAGCGGCGCCGAAAAAGCGGTTTTTCTAGCGTGAATGGGCGAGATTCTGTAGATTCTGCAGTAGTAGGAGCTGTCAGTTCCACTCCACCTCCTCAACGGCAGAGTCGGCACACATAAGTCAATCACATTTAGTCCTCCCTCTTTTTATGCTTGAGCACGTTCGGTCTACTGAATCTGAATCCAGTTGTGAGGGAGTTTCATCTTGGTTTGGCATTCCTATGTTTCTCGAATTTACAAGTTAACATTTGCTTCACAGTACAAACTTTCAATTTGTTCTACTGAGTGCGACCATGTTTACCACTTTATACAATCAATTTGCGAGGCAGGCTTGACTTTGAACGCATCAGCTTTCAAGAACTGCCAGATAATTCCCTTGCGAGGGAGGTCCTTCGAGTTTCTTCTCTACTTTTTCGTTCCCAAGTTTTCTCCCCCGATACACAGATAAATTCTGAATCCTGTCTCAGCGTCCGCTCCGGATCTCCGTTTTCTATCATACTGTGTTCTCGCTTTTCAATTCGTATCCAGTAGTTGGCAGTCAGAGAGAGCGAAAGAGCACGTGGATGCGAGAGAGTCAGACACTACTCGCGAGATTGTATTAAATTGTTACTCGCTGCCTGTCTCCTGATTTCACTACAACCACTACCAGTCGGCATCGAAAAGGCGAAAGAAGAAGAGATGTGGTGGAGGGGGGGGGGCTCTGGTATTGGATCACTATTAGTACACTAATAGTTTCACTATTAGTACCCTAATTAGTAATCTATTAGTGAAACTATTAGTGTACTAATAGTGAGGTGTGTCGTCTTTAGTGTACTATTAGTGATTCGAGAGGGAGGGGAGGGGCTCGTATTAGTGTACTAATAGTGAATTGGATTACTGTAAGTGAAATCGTCTTTCGGTGTCCCCGTTTGAACTCGGATTCGATATAGCAGGAATTTATCGGGATTGCATTTGAAACGACATACAATTAATGAAACAATGCAATCTTCAAAACTACAACAACAACATCTTTAGTAGAAATCCTTAAACAGCTCATGAAATGAAGAAGAAGAGCATTGTTCGATACTCGAGTAGACGTCATTTGTCCTCTCAATGACGATGGATGAACATGCAGCGAGAACCGTATCTGAGAGAGAAGAATTATTAGAGGTCTAAGAACAACCACTTACTTGCACTCTTCGTCTCGTTCGAAATTCTCATAG
>LS485482.1:257213-272277 GCA_900490705.1 Pristionchus arcanus
TAAATCGAGCACCAAACATGCGCAAAATCTTTCGCGCAAGCAGCACATCATGCGCGCAATCTTAGAGGACCTTATCGCGGCCCGGCTTTAGTGTACTAATAGTGATTTCTTTAGTGTACTATTAGGGAGGGAAAGCTCCTGATTCTGCCCGTCTCTCTTTAGTGTACTAATAGTGATCACTGGCCACGCCCCCTTTTATTAGTGTACTAATAGTGATCCAATACCAGAGGGGCGGAATGGGAATGCAAGTCCCGAGGAAGGCATCCAACAACAAAGTTTGAAGAATCGGGGAACAGCTGGGATGAGGTTCGCTTACATGGATCGCGCTTTGTATTGAGAATATCACCATTTTTTTCTCGGAAATTGTCGATCGCTCCCGGGAGAATACAAATATCAGTGAAAATAATGCGTCAGATGATGGCAAAAAAGAGGCGAGATGAGCTAATTACGCGCGTATTTATGGCAAGGCGAGACGCGAGGATGTTTGAAATACAGTAATGAATCAGCAAGAACTCACCCGCTTATCCCGCAGCGTGACGCGTGATGACTTTTTGGACGATTTCTTGGACCGTAGCGACATGATATCTGCAAAATCTTGAGATATTCTAGATATTTTGGGTTTAAAAATCAAGAAAAATGCGGAAAACTCGCGTGAATATGAGTGATTGATGTGTGTTGCACTCCTGTTGTGGGTGACCTCGTCTGATGTAGAAAAAGAGAATGAAGAGGAAGGAAGGATGCGAGAGGGGGATGAGGAGGGGAGGAGACGGATAGACTCTATCTCTTCAACTCAACCCGACTGCCAGCTGCTGCCGTCGTCCCGCCCCTTCAAGAGGTTCGCAAAAAATGGGAAGGGAGTGCAAGAGAATCGGGAGCTGCCCTGAAAGGAGACTGGTAGAGAGCGCACGTATACTAGAGAGTCAGACGCTATAGCATGGTGTCCTGGTTGGGAGCTCGACTGTGGTTATAACGCGAGAGAGAGGTGCTATAAGCCGCTTCGATAAGAATAGACGATGCTGATAAGATGCAGCGGGGGAATCGAGCCGGAAATATCAGGAAACGGCGTGAAATCAAGCGAACGGCAAAAAATGGCAAGGCAAAAGCGGTAAACGAGAAATACGAGAAATAATTCCGTTACTGCGACTACTATCTATTACGTGTTCGCAGCCGTGCTAAATCCCCCGGGTGACAATAAATGGCAGCTTCCGGCTGCTGTCATCAGGCTTGTCGGTACAAGGGGACCGCAAAGTCCAATACATGGGTAATCGTCTCTTCATTTTACATGCACTCTCGCATCTCTGACCAGTGGGATAGGAGGACATTATTTAGGAGAAGAAGAATTGTGATGGTGTTTTCTCGGCCTTTAGTCGGCCAGAGGGGAGGATCCCGGAGCGCATCGGATCCCCATGTGAAATGCGTGTGTGGATTACGGGGAAAACGCCTTTCGCGCGCGCTTTTTGACTCTCTTCATTTCACGTACTCTCTCGAGGGTTAGAGTGGCGAGATAGCGGGTGAAAAGAAGATACGGTTTCCTTTCCTCCTAGCGCTATTCGATACATGTGCGAAACGCGCGCGGGCTGCAGAAAGGGGAAGGATGCTGTTCATTAGACTCTTTCTCTCCTTCGAGCGTCCTCTCGAATCGAGTTTGTGCTGCTAGATTTCCTCTGACGCGCAAATAGTTTTCTCAGTTTGCAAAATTTGATGAGGTCATCGTATTTTGGATACTGTTTCAGATTCGGTTAGCGGGCATCTATAATCGCATACGGCCCAAGGGTGTCAGTTTCAGTGTTGCTGCATTGAATCAGAAATCGATTGAGCTAAGAAGTTCCCTTGACTAAAATGCTAAATACCAACCCGAATGAACACGTAACCAAACAGGGAAGGAAACAATAGAAAAGAAACTCTTCAAGCTCTAATGAGGTCATCTAACGGTGACTCACTGATTCTGAGCGGAAGCAAATCTCACCTACTTCAAAGAACGAAACACGGAAGGAAACGCGAAAGAAATTGTTTTGCAGCTGCCTATGAAGTTTGCAAGCGAGCCAACATTTCAACGTAACGCATGCATGAATCAGTGTGGGTCTCATGGCGCGTGACTTTCAGTGGTATCTGAGATACCGTGTCTCACCTACCGCAAGAAGTCAATCAAGGAATGCATTACAACATTGCAGTTGGCTATTGAGTTTGCAAGATTTCAACGTAATACATTTATGAATCAGTGTTGATGACAAACGTGTGAAAGAAGAGAGTTGGAAGCAGAAATGAAAAATTTCATTTCCATTCAATTGATCATTTCTTCTTCTGCTTCCATCATGCTCCTACTGGCTTTTCTTCTGCTGTTCTGTGGATGTGCTGAAGGACTGCTGGAGCGTGATGAGATGGAAATTGTGAGATTATTAAGATTGAATTTTAGTTCATCATCGCATCAGTTTCGACCCATAGGAAAATAAAAATATATATATCTCAACTTTTAGTAGCGAGGAAGCACTTGTGAATCGAGGAAATCGGCCTGTTTTCCGCTTCCTCAAGTGGTTCCGAAAACCGCAAAATATTTCACCAAATTCAGTTAAAATCGTACTACCTCGACAAGCGCATCGAGAGGATGGACGGAGAGAAGGAAGTGAAGGCGGTGGGTATTTTGGTTTGAAACGGAATTTTCTTTTCATTTTTTTTTCTCCCGGGCACTAGGTCGGATGAGACCTTTTGTAGGCGAAAGACAACTGTTTCGTCAAGGAAATTGTGAAATAGTTCTCATCCAACCTAGTGCAACTCTCTCTCGCTTCTCTAAATCATGTGCCAAATAAAGAGATAATTACTCGTATTCGGATCACTTGTGGGTGTATCGGATATTGTGATCGCTCAAAAATGCAATATTATTCTAGGAATATACACTGGCGTTGCAGCAAGCTTTATTTATAAATTTGTATGCAACGTTTTGTATGTTTGGATGGATGGCGTAAAATTGTATGTGTGTGTTACGGTTGGATGTTGAGGATTTGGGATGTTGAGTCATAAATAGCCTAGGAAATGCGGTACTTATGCAGGCATCCGGAAAGTTCCGGAACACGTCTTACGACGAGCAGAATTGTGTTTCCTCGGTCTTTAGTCGCTGAAATATGCGGGTGGTCTCGTAGGAAGACCATGTTGGTTCAAAGATGTACGGAAACTGCTTACATATTGCATTTTTTTGGCACTAGGATTGCCGATTCGATGTTCTATGTGCTCAATTTGTCAGAATGAATAATCCATCTCTGACCGGCGAGGTAGCACGATGAGAACGAATTTCTGGCATCCCTCGATCACATTGTAAAGAACGGAGCGGAGAGTAAGATGTCATCGGCATCGACATTTCACCACTGCAGGGCACCATTCCGAACGTCAAATACGCCCGCTTCAAGCTCTCCCACATCTCGAAGAAGCGACAGGAGCAGATCGGAGAAGACATAGTTGCCGAGCTCGCCGATAGACCGTGAGTTATTTACCGGTTTCTATTTACCGGTTCCAAACTTCCGGCTCTCGCACCGGGTTTCCGGTTCTCCCGGTGCCAGAGTACTAACAAAGTCAACACTTTGCTTTTCGCGAAAACATAAACTGGACAGAGTGAACTGTGATGATCGTTCGCAGTTAGAAGTTGCATCAAAAATTCATGGGATTGTTCAGTTCTCACACTCCAAATGTGACGGGTACAGTATTGTTTTGCTACTTTCCAGTTCTAATTTCTGAATTGCTCATTTTGCAAATGGCTACTATGAAAATAGTGGCAAGGATTGTTGAATCATGAACCTCGCTCGATGTTTGAGAATAAAACGATATAATATAAATTAATTATTAATTTCCATTGCAGTGTGAACATTCGCTTCCTCGCCAACTGCCATCACGCCCTCGATATCGTCTTCACTCCCAGTGATCTGCTGGGACAGAGCACGCTCAAATACTATTGGAAGGAGGCACTGTATCCATTAATATTTCTTGACATCTAGAGCTCCAAAAACGTGGTCTCTCCGTTTTTGGTCTCAAACGGGCGAAAGAGTGTGTGTAATGAAGAGACCTCGTTCATGAAACAGTTATCAATAGTTATTATTTTAAAATATTTAATGAGATGTCCAAGACATAATTGATAGCTCTTGATTGGCTCGCCTCAAACGCTTTGCTTGAAACACATTCCAGCAATGACATTTCATTTCAGGAGAATGGCAGTTTCCAGCCGGTGTCGTCCAAAACGATCATTGATGTGATGGGCACAGTGAACAGTACCAAGATCCAGATTGATGTTTGGTAATTAATTGAATAATTATTTTCGAAAATACTTTTGCCTAGGTTCATCATATTATTAGATATTTTCAAGGGTTCATTATAGTTATTTTCGAAAATACATACTCACAGGTTCGTCATAAACAACGAGCACAGCATGCAGTTCCTGATCAACGTGAACGGGCACAGCCTCGCGTGGGTGAAGGTGGGTATTTCAACTGTTTTGCTATGCACTCGGGATGATAACCTGCATTATGAGAATCAGAATGCAAAACTAATTTTTTTCTTATATATCTGAATAGGCATTACAATTTTAGTCGAGCTAAATACTTGCTCTACCGTGATCAGTAACTGATTTTATTCTCCCAGGCACCGATCCAATTCTTCCACATCAACACGATCCGCGTGGACACCGAGAACTTAGTGAGCAGTCATTTTTCTTGCCAAACTCGAGATAGTCCAAATTTAATTTTTAAAAAAATTAGAGATTAACTTTTTAGAAATATCGCCTGGAAGATTTCTCGAGCCCTGATGAGAACGTTGAAAAGTGTTGCGGAATGGATGCGGAACCGTTCTCCGTTCGTTCTGACTTATTTATTTCGATTATTAAAATACCTTGATTCTTTCCTTGAGCAGCGTTGAAACAATAATTTTTGTAATTCAGGAATCACCCCAGTGTCCGTGCGGCAATGACGAGTCGAGACCTCTCCCCCAGGACTAGGGAGCACGACAGAGTTTCGAGTTCGATACACGGGCAAATCGTCTACTCATTTCACACCGTGCCTCGCAACTCTGATGGGTGAGAGATGCGGTGTAATGTGGAGACGATTTCGCAACATGTGTTTGAACTCTGTTTTCTCGTGTCCACCGATAAAGTGTTTACGGCCGATGCCGCCTCGCTGTTTGCATGGTGAGAAATCGCGCGCGCGCTCTTGTGAAATTGATAACGCTTTGCTGATATATTGATTGCAATTGCATTAAAGAATTTCCACTAATTTCTAGCTAACTGACTGTTACCCGATAACATTTCCAAATTGCCAAGTCACCATGATTTGTTTGAGCCGAGATGCGATCAATAGTGTACCATGCGTGTCCTTGAAACGAGCTAGAATGCGCGCGAAACGAGCTGAGCGCGCCTTTTTTCGCACATCGCGCTTTCACTCGCGGGTTTTCGTGGAATTCTTTCTTTCACCGTCTAATCGTGAGTATGCTCTCTCTCTCTCTCTCTCTCTTGAGACGCAAACAACGAGCTATAGCGCGCGCGAAACGCGCTGAGCGCGCTCTTTTTTCGCATATCGCGCTTACTCGCGGGTTTTCGTGGAATTCTTTCTTTCACCATCTAATTGTAAGTATGTTCTTTCTCTTGAAACGTAAACAACGAGCTAGAGCGCGCGCGAAACGAGCTGAGCGCGCTCTTTTTCGCATATCGCGCGATTGTTCGCGAAATTCGTTGGATTCTTTCATAACCCTCTAAGTTAGGTCTGTTCTCATGAGTGCTCACCCTCATTCCTGAACGTATACCCTCTGGCAAGGCTTGCCCGGGTCAGAAGTGTCGTATCAAATGTTATTGTGCCCACTGGCAAGCCTTTCCCTATCGCACGCTTGTGGTTGGGTGGTACCACACTTGATCGGGCCCCATTACTCAACTCAATTTGTCCATTTAATATCGTGATACTTGTATTCTTGGTCGTTTCATTGCATATTTTCTCCAGCGAGTGGTTTTCATTGACATACGCTTGTGGCACCACTCTTGATCGGGCCCCATTACTCAACTCATTTTCACCATTTTATATCGTGATACGTGTATTCTTCGTCCTGGTCGTTTCATTGCCATATTTTCTTCAGTAATCAGTTTTCATTGACGTACGCTTGTGGAACCACTCTTGATCGGGCCCCATTACCCCATTCATCTTAACCATTTTATATCATCATTCCGTTATTTCTCCGTCTAGGTCGTTGTACCGTATCTTTCTCTATCATACACGTGTTGTACATTTATCAGCTTTATTTGAGTTTTTTAGGATGAGTACTGAAGAGGAAAAGGTTCCCACCGAGCCAGTGCCTGAGAAGGCCGAAACCTCAGAAATCCCAGTGGAGAAATCGGAAGAAGTTGCGCCGCCAAAGGAGCTCGCAGCGGAAAAACCGGAATCTGAGACGGTCGAGGCTGAAAAGAAGGTGAAATTTGCATGTTTTCGATAAACCAGATGGTATAAACCAGGGTTTTATGCATCAAATAGGCGGACTTAATATTCCCTCTTCTCCGATTCCACTTGCAGACTTCCCTATGCAAAAATTATTTAAAAATTTATTTGTATTTTCCAGGAAGAAAAGGAACCATCAGAAGTAGTTGAGCCGGGCGACGAGGAGGAAGAGCGATTCGGTACTCCGGAGGAGGGTGAAGGAGAAGAGAAGGGGGAAGAAGGTGGAGAAGAAGGAGAAAAGGCAGAGAAAGAAGAAGGAGAAGCACGAGAAGAAGAGAAAGTAGGAGAGGGAGAAGCAGGCGAGGAGGAGAAAGGAGAAGGAGCGGAAGGGGAGGGAGAGGGAGAGGAGGAATTGGAGGGAGCAGTCGATCAGCTGACCCTCGATGAAGATCAGGACATCGAGAGTCCCGCGTACATTCCCAAGACTGGCAAGTACGTGGTTTCATTTTTTTTTTGCTTTGATTCATTGAAAATGCACCATATTGTACTCACTCCCATTCTCGATTAGATGACTTGACTCACTAGAGCATGCGTCCAAATAGATACTGTTCCCAGTAGACTTTGAAAAGGAACTAGGGAACTAGTTCCTTACTAGTCAAATGCATTGCTCCAGTCGAGAAAGAGTGAGCGGAATGAGGAGTGTCCACTCTCGATTTGACTAGTAAGGAACTAGTTCCTAGTTCCTTTTCAAAGTCTAGTTCCCAGCATAACATCCCTCGTGTAACTTCTCCCTAGTCTATAATCATCAAACTTCTCTATTCTTCAGATTCTACATGCACGACTCCCGGGAGGACACTGCCGCAGGTGAAGCCCCTCTGGAGGAGAGGAGAACGCGCGCGGACGGTGCGTGGACGCGGGATCGCTATGATGAGAGGTATTATCGATTTTCTCTTCTTACCTAGAAATCATAATGAACGGTATCCCGGACAGCGAAGTAGAGATTGATATGATGAGAGGTAGTATTGATTTCCCATTGTTTCCCATTCTTCGGGCTTGCAACTAATAGGTAGTCCTTCTTTTCCTTCTTTTCATGCTCGAATGCATTACCTAGATATAGGTTTATCTTGCCATAAAGCTATTAGCTGGAATTATTGGGGTTGGGAGGGGGATAACATCGAAGCGTACTGAATTCTCAACTCTACGTTTTTTTCCAGATACCAGCAACCTCGTCGACGACAGGATCTCATTCAGAAGTACGGATTCGACATTCGACTCGGAGAGACGAAGGAGATGGTAAGAATTGATATTTTTTCTACAAAAACACGCATCAATTACTAAGTTTAATAGAACACGTCCCAGTTTTGTCGATTTTTGAAACTCATCTGAACTCGAGATCGAATAAGGACCGATTTACTCTATGATCTGTTATATTGTCACTATGAGCTCTGCGAGAGAGACTATTTGGGGAATCATTTTAGGGAATATTTGGAGTTGTTTTTAGGAATCATTCAAGGTGAAAACAATGCGAACAAATACCGGTGCAGCCAATCAAACGTATCATTTAATTGTGGAACATTGACTTGAAATGATTCAATTTTACCATTACTAGAGTGATCAGGCGAATAACTTTCATTAATTATACCATAAATTCAAGGCCGAGGAGAAGGAGAAGGAACTTCGCGAGGCGGGCGTAGACGTGGAGACTACGGAGGAAGGAGAGGAGCCGCAGAGAGGAGGCCAGAGGAGAGGAACGAGTGCGAACAGGGGAAGAGGACAGTGGAGACCGGTGAGTATAATTCAAACTACGAACTATTGAGTGAGAAAATAAAGTATAAATTCGGTTCGTAATATTCAGGTCAGATGAGTTTCAAAAGTCGTTGATGCTCGGAAATTTTCGACATGCATCAGTAATTTTATCACGTTGGTGGAAAACAATTAAATGGGGTGTAGATTGCGCACTACTGGTTGCAGTCGCTTCTTTTCACATACCCTATCATCACATATCCGGTCGGTATGGTGTGTGAAACAATGACGGCGACCCGTGTTGCCGAATTTTATGTGGAAGGGGGGGGGGGAGCACGAGATGCGATAGTTTTAGCTAAACTTTAAAAAAAAGTTTATTTCCACGAATTGCAGCCCCGCCGCCACGACGGTCCCCACGGCCGACAGAGTGGATACAGCCGAGGCGCGGATCAAGGAGGTCAAGAAGAGTTTCCTCCTCTACAGTCAACTGGAGGGACTGAGGTGCGTAATGCATTTGCAAATATTTTAAAAAGTTTATTAGGATTAAATATTACATTATTTTTATTTTTAGGCGACTACTGAAGATGACTTCGTAAATAACTATACTTTATTTAAAATACTAGTGATTTTTCATTAATTAATGGAAAAATAATTATTATACTCTTAATGAATTAATGAATGACTATTTCCAGCCGACCGATGATGACTACGTCGCGCCTGCAGCCAGGAGAGACGCAAGGCAGGATAGGGGCTCGTCCTATCGAGGAGGGGAAGGACAATCAGGCCACTGGCGATCGGGAGACGGCGCGAGACGGCACCGCAGTGGAGGACCGAGATGGAGGGGCGATGGGGGCAGAGGCCAGATGGGATCTTACTCGGGAGGAGATGGAGGCTATGGAAGACAGGATGCAAGGGCCGACAGGGGTCAAGGCGGACGAGGATATGGCAGACAGGAAGAAGGTATGCGTTTCGCGTTCTCTACATAATAATATTATTTATGTTTTCCTAGCAATAACGGTAAAACAATTGAATAATGTTAGGAAGAGAAGCACAACATCTCCAACACATCTTCAGTCATTTTTTGAATGCTTGCATGGATTTAGACGCTGCAATATTTTGATTTCCCTAATAGCGTATCGATCAACAATATTATATTTTAATTATATTTTCATTTCAGGTCCATTCAATCGCGGAACCGAGCAAGGACGAGCACCGCGCTCTTACAATCGCACCTTCCACAATACGAATAGGGGCCGAGTCGGCCCCAGAGATGCTCAGGAGGACAGAGAGGGCGATGGACCGAAGAGGTAAAGTTGAATCCTGACTAGCAGCTGGCCTTGCCAGTGGGTCCCACCTAGCGTTGCCTTATGACTGTCAAATCGCTTGACGTGGATACACCTTTTACCTTTTTATGCCTGATTAGTCTCGTCGTACTCTTTCATCGGTCAAAATTGAATTAGCCCTTGTTCGCAGTGCAGGCGGGGTGGGAGATGCTGTGGAGAATTAATTAATATTTGATATCAATTGAAGATACTCGACTCAACGCGGCCCGAGAACTGATCCTGCCCCAACCAGCAGCAGCCCCACCGATATCGTCTACTTCGATCCCTCCCAGCAGGCTCCCAGAGGAGGAACTCGTGCCCCTCCTGTCAGAGAGAGAAAGCCACTGGATATCGTGCCTCCCTCGGATCCTTCCGCTTGATCTATTCAAACTATATAAAACACCTATTTCCATTCAATTTTCTGTCGTCCTTGGTTTCCATGACTATTCGTATGTGCTTTTCACGTTCAATCATTCTATTCAATTGTATTTTCTACGTGTTCGTCAATAATTAATAAACATATTGATTCATATTGACAGAGGTCATGATCTTGTCATGGAGCTGTTGGATAAAAACATGGGAGAGTTCACGGGGCGTTTCTTTTTTGTTAAAGACAATAATTTTCGGAATGTGAAGTGGGGTCATGGATAAGGATCACCAGCCCGAGTGTCGAACAGCATGCGGAATTAAGAGGCGCATTTTTCATTTTAGAAAGTTTAGGTGGTGGAATGATAAGGAGGGAGCTTCGCATAATCAATCTGGTGCGTATACACTTTCGGGCATCGCTGCCTTTCTTACGAGACTGTTCCTCGAGTGATCCTTTCTTCCTGGAGACAATGAGCCCACTGGAAATGCTCCAGTAATCTCTGTTAGTCTCAACTCGGGCTGCACCATTCTTCACAAAATCTACTTCTTCGAATATGCAATCATTTGTTGCTCCTGTCATGAAAAATTTTTTTAAAACTTATCTTAGCGAAAGTGTTAAAATCGTTCAGAAACGCGGCAAATTCCACGGATATTTTTTCTCAATATGTAAATGTTCCAGGCAATGGTGCATCCCCTCATCTCCACCCCGCTCCTACTCGGCAGCGCCTTGGTCACCGGCGCCCTGCTCCAGTATTCCTGGTGGACCGGAATGTTCTTTTGTTCTTGATAGGAGCGGGGTGGAAACCAGGGGATGCATCATCTATAATACGATATTTCCAATTTTAAGGTGTATTATAGATGATGCATCCCCTGGTTTCCACCCCGCTCCTACTCGGCAGTGCTCTTCTCTCGGGAGTTCTCCTCCAGTACTCCTGGTGGTCGGGAACGCCCGCTCTGTTCGTGTTGATCGCAGTGATAGTGTGGCACTCGAATCATGCGATGCTGTCGTACCAGCAACTCAGGGTGAGTGAGACTTCAGGTTCATCGAATAGACGATGGTTGATGGACTGTGAGCCATATTCACTTTTTTTTACAAAAAAAAAAAAATAATCCAGATCCGCCATCGATACTGCATTCTCTCCATCATGATTGCTAGTGGAATCGGGAGTATTGCTTGTGCATACTTCTGGCCTGTTGCCGTGATAACACTAACCGTGCTCCACTTGTCGATGCTACCTACACATGAGCGCCTGCTCCAGTACGACTTTGGCGAAGCGAAGAGGGAGGTGAGACAGGGAGATTTAAAAATAATATTATTTGCTTTGTAGTACTTGCGGCCACCGTACGACGCAAGTTCCTTTGTTAACTATAGGCCAGCAGCATTTTATTGTCGTACATTATGTGTAATTCCTTTCAGAAATTCGCTAAACGCTTGCTGGCTGTTTTCGCACCACTGTCCCTTCTCGCAACGGTCTCGGTCGGCATGGTGTTCAATCTCAGGTATCTTTTACCATTTTTACCCTCAATATATTTCAAACTAATAGTCAAGGTAGCTTTGATAAAAAAGACATTTAACGCTATTAAAATAGAGATAAAAGATAATCATTTCAGCCCGTGGGCCGCGATCCCCTGCTGCATTCTGCTGGAGTATTCCCTACACTTTACGAATGTTGGAATGCGTTACACAAAGATCGTGGTGAGTTCAATGTCCTACAATCATGCCACCAATGCGGATAAATATTATACTTTCCTTAATAAATTCATTTAAAAATTTAAATTTCAGAAGCACCCTCGCGCCTTCTCTTTCATCTTCTTCATCTTGCTACTCGTCCTCGTAGTGACATTTTTCGCGTGCTTCATGCTCGCTCCCTTCTTCTGGCCTCTAGCAGCCGCCGCTGTGTCACAGTCTGACACCCCATGCATCTCGGCAAATGCACTCGGCGCACGAAAAGTGCGATTTGTGGTGCACTGCAGGCCGAGGGATTCGAACCGGCAACCCTTGTTTTGCTAGCCTAGCGCACTACCGACTGAGCTATGGAGGCGACTGCGAAGCCCGCGATAGGGAGCACACCAAGTAGAGGAGTGAAAGAGGGTAACTTGCAACCGGCCTTATTCCGGTCTATTGTAACTGTAGGGCTGGCAAAGAGACCAAAAAAAAAGAAACAGAATAAAAGAATATCGTGCGTTTCTCTACGATTAAATATATCTTAACCTAGCCCGTGTCTCCTTTGTCGTTTATCATGCATAAAACATAGGAAAATAAGATATTTATAACATCAAAGGAAAAGTAACAATTACACCGGGCTATCATAATTATTCAAATGTATATAAAATTGAGCGTTTTAACTAGACATTTCTACGTACAATACACACAAGTTCATAGACGGACGCCCTTATAGTGAGAAATGAGCTAAATCGACCGTATACTAATAAAGTAACATTCACCAAATCTACAAGCAATGACAAGGATGGGCACTAAGCTGGTCACGTTTGAGATCTAAAGTAACATGTAAAGCACGAGATAAAAACTAACAATTGAGGGGCACGGAAGATTTAATTTAGTAAAGCTAAGGAATGAGGAAAAGATGTGAATGAAAGATAATATTTAATGCATGAAATATGTGCTCTCTTACTAGAGATCGCAGACCTAACTGTGGAATGAAACCTTGATGTTGAAATGCAAATCACGCTCATTTCGTGCGTTGGGCGCGCAGGTGAACACTCCCTTCAGCTCTTCACCCTTCTTGACAGTGAGGGCATCCTGGAAACAAACTGTCAATCCATGACGAATAAAACTGATATAATTGAAGCCCAACTAGTGCGGCATTCAGGAAGGGCTTAGTGCTTAGTTCGTAGGGTTCGGCTTTTGATTTTGTTCAGACTTATTATTAGAACGGGCAAACATCATGCCATTTTGCCGGAAAGGCACAGACTTAATCACAGGTAATGATAGCAACATAGAAATTGTTACACAAAGGAAACAAACCTTGAAAGGTGCTTGTTGTGGTGGATGGAGTTGCGCACCTCATCCTTGAGCATCTCCTGAATAGTTCACTCAATTTAGATCCAGAAATTACCGATCTTTTGTTTAATTACTACTAAATAAAAAAGGAAACTGAATGGAACTGGCAAACCTCGTGGATACCGAAGTGAGCGTAGGAATCGAAGTAGTAGTCCTTGCTTGTCATCTCATTGGGTGCGGTTTTGTTGCCGCTGGCCTTTGCTACTGGAATTTGCATTGTTGACAAACATTGAATAACATAAATGCAAAGAACATAAGCTCAAAACAGGATCAAAGCGAAATTTACCAGCGAAGTTTACTAATTTGTAGCTTTAAGCACTAACCCTAGCCACACGCATACTGGTTGTAAATGAAATATGCAATATAAACTTGAAAATGGAAGACAAAATTCAAATATTGAACAATTGTGAACAACGAAAATCGAAAAGATTCGCCTTCGCATCGAGCTTGGCAAAAAAAAGTTTGACGATTTTACTTACCGTACTCTGCAAATATTTTTCAAGCAAAGTCGATGTGAGAGATCATTTGCTGATGTGGGGCGGAGTTTCGAGGGCATTTTGTTCATGTCGGTGTTTCTCTTGAAGTGTCAGACTGTGGTGTATCATGTCTACATTCTGATCGATAGCAACGAAATGATTGTGCATGGAGTAAGTGAAGTATTGTTTTAATACATTTAAAAACAACTTAAAGGGGCAGAGGCACGAATCGAGTTGAAAATTTCTTGACGCGAAGTGCCTGCCCCGAGTGCAAGTACTGTAGATTTTTCGGGTTTTCTATTTTCCGGTTTCCGGTCTGAGCCCGTTTTTGAGCTTCTTTGATTTCAACTTCGATTTAATGATTTCACGCTGTTTTATCCTTTTTAAATTGTTACAATTTAGCTGTAAAACGATCCACCGATTCTGTTAGAGCACAATCGCATTATTTTAACGCTCAAAATTCATATAAATTACTCAGTTTGTGGATGTTCCAAAAGTTGTTCCGATTGTTGTCTGTTTTTGCCCTGTTCACCGGAATTTCAGTTGTTTATTTACTGTTTATTCATATCATTTGCGACATTTAAACTAGATCTGATGATGCGTTATCGAAAAAATGTTCGCAATGGTAGAATTCGACTGATAGATGACTGTTAGCGTCCTATGACATCATTGTACACGTGATGGGCCTGTTTTTCAATGTCCATTTCAAATTCTGTGTAAAAATTGTCAACTATGCAATAACTTGTTCATTTACAGGAGGTAATATAAGCGCACGGCAGCCATGTCGTTGCTCATCATGCCCGAGAAGTTCCAGCACATTCATCGTGTGATGAACACCAATATCGATGGAAACAAGATGATCCCCTTCGCCCTCACCGCCATCAAGGTTTGCAAATTATGTCTAATGGTTAGCTCTTAGCGTTTATGTAAGGATGAATGGTGCTTAAACTATGATCTATGTTTTCCGATGCTGATACACCATAAGAGACTTAAGACAATAAACGAAATAAGGTACTAGAAAGAATTTTTAAAAATCATTCTGTGAGTAATGGCATTCAAGGATAATTTACATGCGCGGATTTTCGTTTTGGCTACGAACAGCTGAATTAAAATTAGATGAAAATACGTGTATTCAACATATCTTCTAGTTTAAAGAAAACAAGAAATATTTCGATGTTTGGCACAGACAAAAAGTTTTATTGAGGTGTGCGACTTGGTTCTGAGAATCTTAGGTTGAATATTATTATGACTAACTATGATATTATTGTGGCTGATTATTATAATTTAAAAAAACTCATGCCAAAAATGATGCCGAAAGTAAATAGATTGCTGATGGATCAAGACGCTGTTTTCAGGGAGTCGGCCGTCGTTTCGCCTTTGTCTGCAGCCGCAAGGCCGACATTGACGTCACCAGACGCGCTGGATAGCTCTCCGAGGAGGAGGTCGAGAAGGTCTCCGTCATGCAGAACCCCACCCAGTACAAGATCCCCAACTGGTTCCTCAACAGACAGAGAGATTTCAAGGACGGAAAGACCCAGCAGGTGCGTTATATTTTAACTGCCGGCTGTTGTTCGCTTGCTAACAGTTTAAAGTCTATTTTGTGATGCTTTTTAATTTACTCGACATGATCGAACTATTTGCAGATGCTATCCACCGGTATCGACAACAAGTGGCGCGAGGATCTCGAGCGTCTGAAGAAGATCCGTCACTAAGGGGTCTCCTTGTGCGCGGTCAGCACACCAA
>LS485482.1:272892-282906 GCA_900490705.1 Pristionchus arcanus
TAGTGGCTAAAGAGTTTGGATGGCGCTCATTCCCCCGTTGGTTCGAGTCCTCTAAGTTGCAGTTATTTATTGCCACTCGGATTGACCCATTTTTACAAACATCGGCACAATCAATCGATAGTCCATTTCGAATACAGTATACCCTGATCGAGCCTGCACCGCACTGAAATTTGTAAAATCCATAGCGAGGTTCAGAGGCATTTCCAAAACTTCGGATAAAGTGATCTCTGATCGAGTATATCATCCCTACCACTCCACGTTCTCAGTTTATGTGCGAAAATATTCGTGCCCCTCCCCCTTTAAAGGGGGAGGGGCACGAATATCTGGCTAACTGAGTTCTCTATGCCAGATGATGTGGCATGAGCACCCTATAACACTTTCGAAACTCCCATGTTTTCAATTTTCGTTTGAACTGAGATATGGTCGATTTGCTAGGTGCCAAGCTCCCCTGATCGTGCAGGCAACGAGCAGAGAGAGAAGAGCAATGAAGAGACGGCGCATGCAAATTGGCGTGCGCCTCTCGCCTATGTTAATTGAGTCAGCATTCGTGCCTCTCCTTCTTTAACTATACTTGTTGCTTCGGTGAGATTTAGTCATTAAAATTGCAACTCAACAATACTTGTTGCTTCTTTGCGAGTTAGTCGTCATGAATGCGAGCAAATTGTTTAACACCACTTACCATTATTTTTACATCTACATTTTTCTCAGGTCAACGCCGGTATAATGCGAGTGTTCACCTGGCTGCATCCCTTGATCGCAACTTGCGTGGGCGTCGCGATCGCATTCAATCTGGATCTCATCCTCATCTTGGTGCTTCTTGCGCTGCTCGCATTTATCACTGTAGTATCGCTGCTGGTGGTTGAGCATCGGCATGTTGAGGTATATTATGACGCATATCCGATGAATTCCGCCAGACCAAAGTGCTGTAATTAATTTTAAACAGTTTAGAAAGCATTTGCAGAATTTTATGATGAACCAGCCCACTGCTGCAGTCAACCGACCCTGTATTTTCATCGGAGCGCTAATTGGAGTTTTCGCGCTACAGGTACCGCTTCTGTTCACAATTATGGATTTTTTTACAAAAGATCAACCCTCTTTGCAAATATTTATCTTGTTCCTTTGCTATTGTGACTACTTTTCACTTTACTTTTACTTAATTATTCTTACAACTGTTTTACTTCGTTATGCAGACTGCATTCCAGATTGCCTGTTCCGTTGCGCTGCACTTCGCCCTTGCCTCACTTCGCTACGCCGTTCCTTTCCTATTCTTCGCCCAGTCGCTGGGCTTCGTTTCTTCAGTGCACATACTCGCTCGATTGGCGCACAAGCTGGTGAGTCTGTCATGCATTTTTTTTAACTTCATTAGAATTCATTAGAACTTCATTAGAAATTTTATAACCATGAATTTCAGACCCTGGAATTAACGAGTATTTTCAGACTGAAAAGCGGTGCAAGGTGCTGTGGTTCTCGCTTCTGGTGTTTGGTTGCGTTGTTCTAGCCATCGCGACGTGGACCTACGCTGGTCAAATGATCGTGTGGAAAGCATTCGCTAACGGCGCCTTCATTTTCATTTCGTGGTCTTTTCAATTTGTGTCGGTTTCTGAAGCGGTAAGCAAGAAGTATGACATGAAACAGTGAACTTCATCAAATCTTTGCAGCTCCGTAGAATCCAGCAGCTGAAAGCCGCAGCGGCCACAGCTCAAGCGCTGCCTGCAGCAGCAGCAGCACCTGCAGCAGCTGCTGCAGCACGGCCGGCAGTCGCATACGACAGCGACTATGAGTCGGGAGGCAGCCAGCTGCCCTCGGATGATGATGACGATGATAATTGATTGCAATTATTGTAAATTTATTCACGAATAAAGATTTCTAATCACGTAACTGACATGTTTATCAGTTCGAGTTCGAAAAAAAATCATTTCATATTTTTTCCAAAGGGGTTTCGAGGTCATTTTTGTTCATGTCGGCTGTTTCTCTTGAAGTGTCCAACTGGGGATAAGGAAGAGGGACAACAGTCTAAGAACCATAGGGCAGTTTTATCGCCCGTCCCCGTCTCTAACCGACAGACGAAGCTAACGTCAAGGCTGCCATGAAACGGGTGAAGCGATGCGATGTCTGCCTGGTTAGCCTAGCAGTAGTTCTCATCGCGTGGGGCATATTCGGACTCGTCTGGTTGCCCGGAATTTACGACACGATAGTGCAGCAGGTGAATAACACACTTGAATAATAATAATAATTATGCGCATTTACAGGAAATAGAGCGGATACAAATGCAAATTGATATGCGTGAATTAGCAACAATGACATTAAAACAATGGGCTAGTCAGAGGAACTGGTATTTGTAGTAGTTACGATTAGTATACTTTGATGCGTTTCCATTCGTTCTGCAAGAAATGTTTTCTAGCTTGAAAAATGTCCAAAAAAATAAAAAAAATATTCGGAAATGACAATTCTCTGTTCTGATTGCAGACAACCATCTTCGCGCAAAAATCAGATGAGTCGCTCAGCTACTCGACCCTTCTCTTTTCTAAACCGCCCATGATCAATAAAGTGATTGATGTTTATTTATTTTTAATTTTATCATATAAAAAAAAGTATTTTAAAATATGTCCTCACCCTTCTCAGTGGTGCAATAAATAATACGCCTATTTGTTTCGCGCAAAAATCATTGACTGACCAGATGGCATTTTACTTCTTCAATCTGACGAATGTGGACGAGGTTGTGTACGAGGGAGCGAGACCGCGGGTTGTCGAGGTCGGACCATACATGTACATGTGAGTTTCTCCACTCATTGTCAGGGAAAATAGTATTTCGTAGACTGACGAGTCACCAGAGAAGACAGTATGAAGTTGTAGACTTATTAAAAATAAACATGGTTTTGGAAATGAAAAGAGATAGAGACACTGCTGGGAAGAGACCATGTTCCTAAAGAAATGCGGTTGGCTGTTTCGATCCATTGGGTGATATCCCTTACGGTTGAGTTGCGATGCGCACATGCCTATTTTATTGTTGGTATCCACTGAGTACAGTGTGTATCTCGGAATTCTTGTTTGGAAGGGTTCAAAAAGGCAGCCGAGAAGGCAATACGCTCTGATCTCTTATCTTATCACAATCTGGACTCGGTTAACTATGGAAGCACCGGTGCTTATCAGAAAATGTCAAGCATGGTCAAAGGCGGCTAGAACCGGTTGAGTGTCACATGCCTCCATCTTTAATGGTTTTGTTGTTTGGGTTCTGTGATAAAACGCCGATTGAAGAAGGAACAAATGCGGAGGGAGTGTCAATTCGAAATTCGTAGATGCAAGACGCAACTTCCCGTCTGTCTCGCTAGAGTTTCTTAGTAGTCCAATTTCAGAGAATCGGAAGAGAAGAGGTACTTGAAGTTTCGCAAAGACGGCAATGAAGTATTCTACCAAAATTACAAGAAGTAAGTATTACAACTCATCGGAACGGTACGAAGGCTCTTTGTTTTTGCATGATATCTCGCAGTACTAGAGTTGTTAAAATAAGAGCGGGGGGAAAACTGTAAAATGATATTAAAAATATAAGAAGTAATTCATTTAGATGGATCTATCACGACGATCTATCCTGTGCTGAGTGTAACTACGATGATGTAGTGACGATTCCTAATGCAGTACAGATCGTGAGCTCTTCTTTTATCTCCTACATCGCCAAAAGTGCTTCATAGAGTTTTAGAAAAGTTAATTCCACCCGTCCCGAAAAAGTCTTGAATCATCACTAGCTATGCAGTGTGTGCTTTTATCAACATGATATCGTTTCTTTTGATTCAGGGCCCCTCGATCGCCTCATACGATCCTCGTTACGCTATCAGTGACACGACCAAGAAGCTGATCGCACTCGCCCTACTGATCACTGGAGAGAACCCGTTCAAGTCAGCCATTATTTTGATAGATAACGAATATATCCTGGCACAAAGCAATGAATGGGCATTCAGTATGTGCCCTACAAATTTAGAAGTTTTTAGCTTAAACAACTAATATTTAACCTCTTTTAGCCAGCTTATTAAAATTTTTATGGGAAAAAGTTCGTGATTTCAGCTCTCCCCGAGTGGGTGACGTCCTCTTCGACGGATACGACGACGCTATCCTCGATGCCACCCACTCGAACATCGTCAACTTCATCTCCAACGCCTTCAATGGGGTAACGCGATTATACATTCGTAAGACGACGCTGGCAGCGACAACGCTAAATACTGGCCTAGCAGCCTAGATTAACGGGATGGTCTTAACCTTTCCCATTGAAGCCCACCGGTAGGGCTGTTCAGTGATCGTATTGCTTGATGAAAAATTGTCGACGATTTAATTCGAAATAAACTAAATAATGATTTTCAGGGCGTCTCGATCGTTCCCTTTCCCGTGCCAGATATGAAGACCCTGGCTTACTTCAGCGGTGTCAGTTATGATAAATTTCAAACACACACACAAAAACAAACGTAACGGAGAAAGAGAATCAGAAATTGTGCTGCATTGATAATTTTGAGGGGTCGTTTTGATTGACCAATGTGATCTTTCAGTACAACAACTCTCGGGACGAGGAATACTGGGTAAAAACGGGCAAGGAGAATATCGATGATCTCGGGACGATCGTCACTTGGGCGGATACGAAACTACTGCCGGAGGGCTGGTGGACGACCAGGGAAGCGAGGATGATCAATGGGACTGGTGCGCATCTTGGCTCTCCTAGTTTTTTGGAACATCATTTTTCTCTTACAATTAGAGCGTTCCCTTCCATTTTTTCCTTGCTCCTGTTTCTTCCTTACAGAAGCGCATTTCGGTCGTTTCAGAAGATAAGCTACTTCCATTAATAATAAAAATAAATTTTATAAAATCTAATGCAGACACAGGAACGTTCTCGAAAGGAAACCTACAAGAAGACGACGTCCTTCCAATGTTTCACTCCTATCTCTGTCGATCATTCAACGCCGTCTACGAAAAGAGAGGAGAAGTGGCGGGAATCAGTACTATGAGGTAAGGTTAAAAATATTTAATCAGAAACCAGGCAATAGACCTTCAGGTTAGCAACTTTAGGGAGGGGTCTGGTGTACCAAGTGTATGCATAGAGAAAGAGAATCCATGCAATCCTGCAGGTTCTCAGTGCCTTCGGACGAGTGGGACACGACGCTCCCTCGGAACAAGGGATTCCGATACGCGAACAATGAGGGTCGAGACTACTTCCCGGGATGGCTACAGTGCCCGAAGTGAGCGTTTTCATCGTATTTTGCTATACCATTTGTCCCTTCTTCACTGAACAACGGAAACATCCAGTGTATTCTGCTCAAGATTGCGCAAGATTGCGCAATAGCGCAAGATCGATTAGTGATAATTTTTCACACTGATTTCTCCTTTTAAAAATACATTTTGCACAGATGGAATGGCTCTGCGTGCGCGGCCACTCCCTATGATCCTCTCGATTGCAATGACCAGGAGAATCTATGTGATAACTGCTGTAATAAGGGAAAGATAGGCAATTCATACGTGATGCCTCCTGGTTTCTTCCCACTCGCATGTTACCCGGGTTCGTTAATGTACTATTTAAAAAAAACTCTTCTAGTTTATTACAAAGCCCCGCCGCCAACAAAGGCAAATAATGATGAGTCTTGAAAGCAAAAAAAGTTAAAATTGGCGCATCCTAAATTCCGAAGACAAAAATTTATTGAAATTGCAGGTCGAATGGTACCGTCTCCCTTCGCGGTTCTCTGGTCCGCTCCTCACATGCTCTACTCGCCCGATGCTGTGGTGCAATCCGTGAATGGGATGCAACCGGACTACGAAAAGCATCAGGCACTCGTGTACGATCATGAACCGGTAAGGGGATGGAATCGGTCTAAAATCGTTTTTTGTCGAAAATCGCTCGGCTACTTCCTAATGTGGCTTGCAAGTATGACTTTTGATGCTACTTATGCTAGACACAGGGGTGAGTGACAGAAAGGGACACTACTTTATTAGAAGACTAGAGTGATACCTGGTCAGCTGTCAGCATGAAAGCAATACACAGACACATCTGGCTGCGGGATTGACCCATTCTGATTTTCTAAAGAAGTCCCGAAACGATAATAGTCCTTTGATGCAAGCTTTTCCAGTACTCTGGCATGCTCACACATGTGCTGTACCGAGTGCAAGTTAACATGCCGGTATTTGCTAATCCCGACATCCCGTAAGTAGAATTTTTCATCTTTTATTTAAGCTTTCAACAATCGCTGCAATGCCAGTGATAACTCTTTTATAAATTATCTATTCTTGAATATTCTAAAATATAAATTTTAATTTTTTATTCTAAAATATGATTTACAGTACGAACGCGCATCTACCGGACGCGATCGTTCCAATGTTCTACGAAGCAGCGGAGGTTTGCACAACGGGCCTCATCTCTGATTTTTTTCGGCCTTGACATCACTTGCTCTGAATGTAGATGTGGTAGAAAATGAGAATGATAGGGAAGTTAATTTTTTATTCTAAAATATGATTTACAGTACGAACGCGCATCTACCGGACGCGATCGTTCCAATGTTCTACGAAGCAGCGGAGGTTTGCACAACGGGCCTCATCTCTGATTTTTTCGGCCTTGGCAGCACTTGCTCTGAATGTAGATTTGGTAGAAAATGAGAATGATAGGGAAGGTGTACCCTGCAATCGAATGTCTTGTGCCTCCTCCCAATCAATATTCTCTTTCTAGGCGTACCTCAAGGACTTCACATATCAATATTTCCGTTTCGGATTTGTGTTCATGCCGGTATTTCTAATGTGGATGAGCATCGCATCGGTAAAAATAGTTTTTTATATAGAAAAGGAATTTAATATTTTCCAGATAGTTCTGGGCGTTTTGCTTTTGCTGTTCGTGTGCATTATTTGTGCGAGAAGGACAACTTTCTAATTCAAATTACATTCGTTTGTTTGAAGATGTATCATATCATAGTATCATATCATGTTTGTATCATAGTATGATAAAAACCATCCCTTTTTTATCGAATTTGCTCTAGGTTGAGAGTGTTTTTTCATGGAATACAAACCTCTTTAATTACAATCCACACAGTTAAAAGAAACGAAATCAGCCTTTTGATTCTTAATCTTTCCGTTTTTCTTGACAAAATGAGACTGCGGAATTGAATTGGGAGGTAGAGCTAGAGAGGCGTTTCTATAGCGACTTTCCACATTACTCGACTTTCATTTCTTGCTCCGCGACGAAAATTGAAAATCGGAAAGTGGGAGACGAGGAAAGAGAAGAAACTTCGCATATTTCCATGACAACTACAACTCGGGACCTCAGGCTTGTCTCTCTACATCTAAGTTGCAGAAAATCCACGTACTATGTTGCTTATTACCATTGTCGATTTTTTTTGCTTCGAATGCTTCTCCCGGATCGTGAGACACCACCTTTCTAGATGGCCGAAAAGCCACCGCCAACTTGGAGGGATTATTTATATGTCTACTCTCTCCCCTTCACCGAGAGCTTCTACACCCCGCCAGCCCCAAGAAGCGATGACTACGATGGGAAGTCGTCGATCCAGCGATTTATTGAGGATACGGTAACAAATATAACAAATATTTTGTTTTTATCGCAGGGTAGATTCTTTGTTGCTTTAGGTCAAGGTTAACAGCTGGTCTTACCAGTGGGTCCCACTTACCGTTGTCTTACGACTGTAAAATCGTTTGACGTGGTTACACTTTTACCTTTACCTTTTGGGTCAAGAAACCAGAGAATTGAACCTCGATCCTTTATTTCTTACAATTCCATCGATGAAACACGATAACGTGGAATGAACATACGGATTCTTTCCTCCTCTTTCTTTCTACTAGCCCACTATCTCAGGTGAATTCTACTCGTCGCCAGTTCCATCTTCTGGCGGCAGTGGCAGGGTGCGCTGCGCTTACGGGAGTTGTCTCCGAGGTAAAAAAATAAGATGTCGTAATATCGATCACCGTCTCCTCATACATACTGAACACACAGTGCGCCAGAGAATTTCTGAAATGAGGATGCAGTGATCCATGTTTAGGACTTTAGCTAAAATCTTCTTTCAGATATGCCCAATCTCTGCCATTACCATGCTTCCAATTCTACTCTTTCTGATCGGATTCTGTAGTTACACGATTTTCTGCAGGACAAAGGGAGATGTTAGTGCATTAGCTACTTGCCTCTTCCCTTTCATCAATTGCAGGGTCTTCGTGACAATATCTTATTGTTCTCCATCGGGTGCCTAAGATTTAGCATTTGTTTTGAATAATCATGTTTCAGACCCGTTTCTTCATGTCCACAATGCTCTTTCTTGTCGGAGTGCTGGTCGTGTGCTTGTGTTTGTCTAGTGGAAAGAATTCCGGAGAAATTAGTGTAAGTGATACTCTGTTCCCTCATTTCGCAATGATCATTCAGAGAGCAAAAAGAGGAGCGCAGGAATTGCCCTAAAACATATCGTTATTTCAGATTCTAAAATACTTCCTCACCCCTTGCCGAGCCGTGATTCTATCTCTATCTTTACCATACATGGCAATGAGCTTCAAACAGCTTGAAAATGTGCATAGTTAGAGTTGTTTATAGTCGTACTTTGGACCAAAAAATAAGCGAACAACGAATTTCAGATGCACATACTACTTTCGTTGGCCGTTTTTCTGCCTTCCATTCTTATTGGTAGCATGACTAGCGGTCTGGGGCATTTTCAAGACGCGTTCTACCTTGTTGCCGCAATCTTCTTCAGCTACAAATTTAGTATTGCACTCCGTCACGTCATCCCTCTAACAACAATCAACGAAGTGAGTTGTTGTTGTTGTTATTATTGCTATTATAATTTCGAAGATATATGTTTTGCAGTTTATGATTACCAAGAATATTTGGTTGTGCTGGCTGGCCAATATCTTCATTGGAGCAGTGCAGGTGTTCGCATTAGTTTTCGATTATCGTCCAATAATCAACGGCATGTTTATCTTGCCCCTAGGAGCCGCAATGATGCTTACCAGCTATCTCACGGTGGCAAGATACGACGAGGTATCTATATTTTAATTTTTATTCGGGCTATTTTCACCCTTACAAGAATACCCAAAAACAAAACTATATTTCCAGGACAAAATGGCGCTAGTGGAGAATAAAGTCAAGATCAACAAGAACAACCCGGTCTTAGGTGGATTCGGATTCCTCTTAGCCTTCGCAGTAATGGTATTGTTACTTTTACGTTGGTTCCGCAAAAATAACCTATAATTGTGAATAATTTCGTTTAATTGTTCATTTTTTTAATGCAGGGCGCTCTTCTATTCACGATCTTCTTCTGTCTCGAGTACTACCGACCGGCCGCCCTCATTCCGACTATCCTATTCATCAGCATGCTGTGGGTCGTGATCAAATTGCACACACGGATTCGCGAAAAGGTGAGGTACTAATGTGTACGCGATTCCACCCCGATGGGCAGAATCGTGTTTGGTATCGCGGTGTGTGAAATGCAAGAGTAATCAACAAATAATATTTATTAATTACAGCTTACAAGGGGGGAAAAGGTGAAGTGTGGGCGACTGTGTGAAGCGGATGGAAGAGGGAGTGATTGAATGAATGAATCTTCCCCTTTGATTCGGGTCAGACTATGATGACATTGATTGTGAAGGAAGGGAATGAGTGGGCGAGAGGTTCTGTTGGTGCTCTCGTGGTGGTGGGGATCTACTGTGAGATCATGGATGCCTGTGAGGGTCTTGGCCCTGCACAGTTGATACTCGCGTATGAGCGAGGAGAGGTTCCGCTGGTGCTCTGAGGATTGGAGGGAGGCGCGCCCTTTTATAGGCGAGGGAGGGAGTGAGCGCGCACACGCCTCGCGCGCTCCTCGTGAGTGAGAGAGTGTGGGAAAGAGAGAGTCGCCAGACGGCGAAAGAGGGATCTATGCCAGAGGGGATAGAGAGAAACGACGGAAGGGCGTGCCGCACCGCACGCACACACAACGGCATGGGACGACCACACTCGAGTTGTGGTACGGTAGCGTGCAAGGGGTATTGGGAACTGACTGTATGAGTATGATTGAGTGAAAG
>LS485482.1:285348-311899 GCA_900490705.1 Pristionchus arcanus
AGTTTCCTGGTCCCAGAAATAGTTTCCTGGTCCCATCCAAAGTGGCCGGGTATGTCCATGTCAATGTTTCAGAACGAGGTTCGATGAGAAGCTTTTAGAATATTCTTTATTGAGAGCTAATCATAAAAGTACGGCCCTCAACATATAATTTAGAATCCAGAGGGCTATCATCCGGTTTAGACCTTTTCCTTTCTTACGCATGTACATCTCATTGCGATTGAAAATAAATTAAAAAATCGTGGCATCCGAGATCAAAACAGTGTAATTGCAGGTAGAATGGTTTCCTCCCCCTTCGCCGTTCTCTGGTCCGCTCCTCACATGCTCTACTCGCCTGATAGTGTGGTGCAATCGGTGAATGGGATGGAACCGGACTACGAAAAGCATCAGGCACTCGTGTATGATCATGAACCGGTAAGGGAGTGGAATCGGTCTAAAATCGTTTTGTCGAAAATCGCTCGGCTACTTCCTAATGTGGCTTGTAAGAATGACTTTTGATGCTACTTATGCTAGACACAGGAGTGAGTGACAGTAACGGTCAACTGTCTGCATGAAAGCAATACACAGACATGGCTGCGGCCCAGCGACTTTGGACTAAAAGATGATTGACCCATTCTGCTTATCTGAAGAAGTCCCGAAACGATAATAGTCCTTCCTGTGATGCAAGCTTTTCTAGTACTCTGGAATGCTCACACACGTGCTGTACCGAGTGCAAGTTAACATGCCCGTCTTTGCTAATCCTGACATTCCGTAAGTAGCTTTTTTTTTAAAGCTTTCGACAATCGCTGCAATGCCAGTGATAACTCTTTTATAAATTATCTATTCTTCAATATTCTGAAATATAGCACGCTGTAAACTAAAAATTCTGCACCAGATGCGCGGCAAGATTCGAGCGCACAAATTTGCTATTAAGAATTAATCAATAATTATCTTGCTATTTGAATAAAAACGGACATTTTTATGCAGATCTATTAGAAATTATCACTATTTATGGTGCGAAAAAAATTCCGCAAAAAAATTGCTCGACAAAAAATTTCCGCGAAAAAAAATTTCTTTCGTCGTTTTCGAGTCTCTCTCACAAGCAAAAGACTGAAAGAGAGAAGAGTATTCGAACCAACGACCTCTCGATCACAATTCAATAGATCTACCAATAGACTATCTAGTCGTGTCTTCTTCATCTTCGATTTCGCACAATGAATGAACCGGTCATTCGGACTCATTCAAATTGGTTAAACAAATGAATGCGCCGCTCATTCATTGCGCGAAATCGAAGATGATGAAGAAATGAGTAGATAGTCTATTGGTAGAGCTATTGAATTGAGATCGAGAGGCCGTTGGTTCGAATACTCTGCTCTCTTTCTGTCTTTTGCTTGTGAAAAAGACTCGAAAACGACGAAGGAAAAAAACGCGAAAATTTTGCTCGGCAAATTTTTCACGGAAATTTTTTGTCGAGCAATTTTTTTGCGGATTTTTTTTTGCACTTTTGTTTTGAAATATAAAGAAAATGTATATATTTTCGTGTCCACTGAAAAGTCGCATTCTCAAAACAAATTTTTCTATTTTGCATAATGAAAGCAAGACACGAAAAAATGTTACGGAAGGTCATTTTTTCAACGTCCGCGCATCTGGTGCAGAATTTTTAGTTTACAGCGTGCTATATGCGGTTTTCTTCAGAATTCTTAGAATTTTGAGCTCTATCTTGTCAAAAATCGCTAGTGAGAATAAGCTAAAAAAATATTTGGCTGCAGACTCTCTTTAAGTAAAAAAAGTGGTGCATTTCTTTAGTATTTGGGGAGCGGTTGAAGCGATCGAACCTGTGAATGAAATAGTCGAGGAAGAGAAGAAATGAGTGATATTAAATGAAGATGGAGAAATAAATGGGAAATCGGGAGATGACAGGGAAAGACTATGCTTTCCCAATTCTGAATTACTATGTCATATCTTACTATTTTGAATGTATACTTTCGGGAGATGAAATTGACCCGCGCGCCATCAATATTATATAATTATTGTTGAGATGAGCGATCATTTCGTGTTTTATCCGTGGTCTGAATTAGGATACGTGAATAGAATATAGCACATACTACAAACTCAATTCTTTGTCTGAAACTACAGAAAAGATTGTTTTCCTTGTGTTCAGAATGCAAAAGTATGAAGTTGTTTAAAATGAGAGGCTGAAATGGAAAAAAAACAATATGAGGATAAAGTGACTGGCCTTGCAGAAGGCTAGCGAAGCACTTCATGTCAACAGCTGCCAGGGCACAGGAAAAAAGTGACAAATCTCCCACCCCTACGGAAGATTGTTAATAATTTGATAACAATTTGTTATTGAAAAAGCGGACAAACGGCCTTGTCTACCCTTTTCGGCCTTTCATTCGTTTGCTACTATTTGCACTGAATACTCTTGTTTTATGAATACTTTTGAATACTTTTGTTTTAGAAATCTTACATGGTTGTCGATAGTTACAACACTACGTTACCAACTTAGTGACTCAAACTTTCATGTTATACGCCTCCTTTAAAGGAAAAAAACGCCTCCTTTTTACGTAGTGTTGTAACTATCGACAACCATGTAAGATTTCTGAAGTCCTCATATCTGTATCTCATCTCTGAACCGAGATAAAGCGAGTTGGCCTTGTGCCAATATTTCCCTCATGGCAGGGAAAGGGGGGGGGATTTTGAACTACGGACGTGATTTGTGAGAGAGTGCGCCTTGATCTACCCCTGTCTCCCCTTGTCTCTTCCCATCGATCGCCTTACTCCCTCGCCCTATCGGTGGACGGGAGATAGGAATAGGGACTTGGCAAAGTTCCAGCTGCTAACTACGGTCGCTTCCCATGGCCGGCATTTCGTTGTGGGAGTCACCAACATTCTTTCCTGATATCACTCCTTTAATTACTCGACTTTATATAGGGATGGAGGCGACGCACACAAATGATTATTAAAATTGCCGAGTTATATCGCATTCGAGAGCTAATACTGCTCCATTTAACATTATCAAAATAGTTTTCAAAATAAAAATTGTTAAATTAGGGTGGGGAGCAGTACTGGAAGTATGGTCGAACGTTTAGAAGTGGTTTTGAGCGTGTGCCTCCACAAACAAAACGATACGAGGTCGCGAGAGGTTAGTTGGTTGACGCAAAAAATGTAAGAACGGGAATATTTACAGATAATCGCAAGATCAGCGCGATATCAGTAGAGGGGATTATACTTTTGTGAACGGGGAATCGTTACGTGAAAAAATATTTTTAAAATTTCAACAGAATCGATCAAAAATCGATAATTACAATAATGAAAACGGATTTCAGTTCTGGATAGATTGGGGGAGAATACGGTAAAAAAAGTGTGAGATGTGAAAAGTAGGCTGAGGCATGGGATTGCACTCGCGACCACACGTCGCCCTACCTACTTATAACCACAAATCACTCAAATTTAGGGGCCTCCTCGATAAACCGATAAACACTCTTCAATAAACATTCGAAAACGAGCACTCGAGTGAAAACGAGTGCTCGTTTTCAATTTGTAAAAGACTGCTCGTTTTCGAGTGAGCACCAAAATGAGTGCTTGTTTTCGCGCGAGTAATCATTTCCCCCATCAATTTTGGGGTTCATCGGTCGGATTGACTCACAAGGGAAGGTTGCGATGTCGATATGGAGTTGCCAAACGAGACCTAGCGGAATCGATAGAGAAAAAAACTTCTAAGAACTCCTATGCGGTTTGCTGAGGGCATCTTGGAATGCCTGGGCTGTTGTAGCGTTTCAAGCATTTCTGGGACATAGCCTCAGAAATCGGTGATTCCCATACAACAGCCGAGACGTACCCAGATGCCCTCAGCAAATTTGAACCGCACATGAGTTCTTAGAATTTTTACCTCTATCGATCCCGCTAGGTCTCGTTTGGCAACTTCATATCGACATCGCAACCTTCCGTTGTCAGACAGACCGAGAGGTTCAAGTAAGAGAAGGATGAATGAAGGAAATGAAATTGAAAAAAAACGAGCACTCAATTACTCCATTTCACTCGCACGACCCACTTGTTTTCAAAACGAGCACCAAAATGTGTGCGAAAATGAGCACTCTAAACGAATGCTCGCTTTCTTTCGAAGGTCTACTCTTCAACAAGGTATCATTTACCTTGTTTAAGGGGATGCAATTGAGGGGAGGGAGATGAAAATAGAGGGGGTCTTACTTTCATTGACTCGTCTGCTACTTTGTTACTTTTGCCAGAATTGAATCCGACATTTAAGATTGGTGTCCCTCCTTCCGGAAAATAACAATATGTGACAGGATCATCACCCTTAAAGAAGGAATAACCGCAATCTTTTCGCAATGTAGCGCAATTTATCGTTTCATTCATCATGCTATCTCGTTTTCAGTCATTGATTGGATCATTCGCCGTGCCCCACAAGCTGGAAACAACTTCATTTTGAGAAGGATTTCGTGCGAGAGAATCAGAGAAAGAGAATGAGAATGTGGGAAATTGAGCGATCTCCCCACAAGTTGCCATTAAGCTTGAATACAACTTGTGGGGAACGAAATGAGCTTGATTACAACTTGTGGGACGACATCAGAGCTTATCTTTTAACTCCTTTTGTTCTCATCCTTGTTATCTAACGACCTTTCACAGCAAGTTGGATATTACCATCAATTCATCTTGACTCAGCCCAACAGCAAGGTAGTTCGTTCCTCTTGATATATTAGTAGTAGCCATCTGAACAAAAATGTGTGAAAACTCTTAAAGAAGGAGTAAACTTAATATTTTCAGGTATAATCTAACGACTTTCAAGAACCCCAATCCCTTTTTGAGAGTATTGATAGTTTTCGACTGGGCCGACCCTTGTCCGATTCTTACGCGGGCTCATAGCGAATACTGAACATTAAAGGTGGAGTACCACGAATATCTAGCTAACTAAGTACTCAATGTGAGATGGTGGGTTCCTGTTACCCGATCACCCTTTCGGAACTCCCAAGAGACCGCTCGCGCGGTTCGTAGAACTCCTTCTTTAAAGAGAGTCTGCAGCCAAATATTTTTTTATCTTCTCACTAGCGATTTTTTGACAAGATAGAGCTCAAAATTCTAAGAATTTTGAAAAAAACGGCATATTTTTGTAATTTTTTGAAGGCAGTTATGATTTATGGTGTATTGAGGGTTACTGTCGCTCTCGCATATTACGATTTTCTGTCTTTTCCTAAACTTTTGTTAAAATTAACTGTTCTGAGTAGAAAATCGGAAAGCTGACCTAATTTTGACTGTCAACTGATAAAAAATTACATTTCTCATTAAAATTACGATGTTGACTGCCGACTCCCTTTAAGGGTCGCTCTTGAGCTCATTCGATATCACTTTTTATAATGATATAATGAGTAACGGATTCCAAAAAAAATTGCGTGCTAAAAGTGGGCAGAACTTACTGCAGTACGAGCTAAACGCCTCATGCATGTGCGACCGCGGCGATCCGCCGCAGACCGCGGATTCCGCCCATTGATTTTCCTCAGAAATGAGTAACATTTTGAAATTTTTGTTTCGATTTTTGGATTCTCCGAAAAAAATCGCACCTAGTCCACTTTTCACTCATATCGATTTACTCATATTTTGTGTTCATTTCGCGATTTGACAGTTTCCACAGAAATTACCTGCTCCAGCGAACAAAATCTGACACAGCGAACTAATCACATGATAAATCATTACTCAACCTCCTATCCATGTCTATGATATTCGGAAGTGTCATAGACGAAAAATGACTGATAGTCAGCTATGCCAGATTCTGTTCGCTGGAGCAGGTAATTTCTGTGAAAATACACAATTCGCGAAATAAACACTAATAAAAATGAGTGAAAAGTGGACCAGATGCGAAATTTATCGGAGAATCCAAAAATTAAACAAAAATTTTCAAATGTTTCTCATTTCCGAAGAAAATCAATGGGCGGAATCCGGGTCTGCGGCGGACCTAGGGTTGGCTTGTCAAGATTGAAACCGCATTTCAAGATTGGAATGACGCAGAATGATCTTGGCAAGACTTGGCAAATTGCCAATTCTTTTCAAGATCATTTCAAGATTCAAGATTATTTCAAGATTGAAGAGATTGTCAAGATCGGTTGATCATTTTCCGCCCTCGCCGACCCCCTTCGACCGGTCCACCCACAAAAAACGACGAAAAGTGTGGAATTTCAAGATCATTTCAAGAACCAAGATCTTGAAAAACAATTCGTTGTTCTTGACAAGACGGGATAATTGAGTTATTTCTTGACAAGATCTTGCAATCTTGCTTGACAAGCCAACCCTAGGCGGACCGCCGCGGCCGCACATGCATGAGGCGTTTAGCACGTACTGTATTCTTTTGCGTTCTCCGCAGCATTTCAAAATTTTATCTTAGTTTTTTTTAATGAAAAAAAACTCGATACTGGTATGGTTTTACTTTTGAAAAGCATACATTATATAATCAAAGAAGGATTCTCTGGAACCACGCGGGCGACTATGCATCACGGAGGTTCAAATAGCTCCTTCTCCCACATTTAATTTTCACTAATAGCGGCGGTTTTTAGATGTTGGTATGGAGCACCCGTGGCATAGTGATGAATGAGAGGGGCGTTCTCCTCATTAGATGTTGGTATGGAGCACCCGTGGCATAGTGATGAATGAGAGGGGCGTTCTCCTCATTAGATGTTGGTATGGAGCACCCGTGGCATAGTGATGAATGAGAGGGGCGTTCTCCTCATTAGATGTTGGTATGGAGCACCCGTGGCATAGTGATGAATGAGAGGGGCGTTCTCCTCATTAGATGTTGGTATGGAGCACCCGTGGCATAGTGATGAATGAGAGGGGCGTTCTCCTCATTAGATGTTGGTATGGAGCACCCGTGGCATAGTGATGAATGAGAGGGGCGTTCTCCTCATTAGATGTTGGTATGGAGCACCCGTGGCATAGTGATGAATGAGAGGGGCGTTCTCCTCATTAGATGTTGGTATGGAGCACCCGTGGCATAGTGATGAATGAGAGGGGCGTTCTCCTCATTAGATGTTGGTATGGAGCACCCGTGGCATAGTGATGAATGAGAGGGGCGTTCTCCTCATTAGATGTTGGTATGGAGCACCCGTGGCATAGTGATGAATGAGAGGGGCGTTCTCCTCATTAGATGTTGGTATGGAGCACCCGTGGCATAGTGATGAATGAGAGGGGCGTTCTCCTCATTAGATGTTGGTATGGAGCACCCGTGGCATAGTGATGAATGAGAGGGGCGTTCTCCTCATTAGATGTTGGTATGGAGCACCCGTGGCATAGTGATGAATGAGAGGGGCGTTCTCCTCATTAGATGTTGGTATGGAGCACCCGTGGCATAGTGATGAATGAGAGGGGCGTTCTCCTCATTAGATGTTGGTATGGAGCACCCGTGGCATAGTGATGAATGAGAGGGGCGTTCTCCTCATTAGATGTTGGTATGGAGCACCCGTGGCATAGTGATGAATGAGAGGGGCGTTCTCCTCATTAGATGTTGGTATGGAGCACCCGTGGCATAGTGATGAATGAGAGGGGCGTTCTCCTCATTCCGTACGCTCTCTGTCTAGTTGACGGATCTTCAGGGTCATTTGAAACGCAGCCAAATGCTCATATCGAAAAATCATGACCTGGAGTTTTGAAAGTGTGATAGGGTAACAGTGACCCACCATCCCACATTGAGTCATCAGTTAGCCAGATATTCGTGGTCGCGCTTTAGGGGGAAATCAATAAAAAAACCTCGAAAGTAGTCCATTCATCTTCAGAAGAAAAGGAAATGAAGTATGCGCATTGCTGGAGAATACATCCAGGAGGGGAGAATACACAGTCTTTCCTTATTCCACACAACGTTGTATCGAAAGACGATATGAGGGGAAGGATAAGAAAGAATGATACTTTCATCTGTATTGATTGATGATATGAGGAGCTAAGAAGGAAAAGAAAGAATGATACTTTCATCTGTATTGATTGATGATATGAGGAGCTAAGAAGGAAAAGAAAGAATGATACTTTCATCTGTATTGATTGATGATATGAGGAGCTAAGAAGGAAAAGAAAGAATGATACTTTCATCTGTATTGATTGATGATATGAGGAGCTAAGAAGGAAAAGAAAGAATGATACTTTCATCTGTATTGATTGATGATATGAGGAGCTAAGAAGGAAAAGAAAGAATGATACTTTCATCTGTATTGATTGATGATATGAGGAGCTAAGAAGGAAAAGAAAGAATGATACTTTCATCTGTATTGATTGATGATATGAGGAGCTAAGAAGGAAAAGAAAGAATGATACTTTCATCTGTATTGATTGATGATATGAGGAGCTAAGAAGGAAAAGAAAGAATTATACTTTCATTTGTATCATCAATCAAAACAGATCAAAAAGAATGTAGAATTCTTCCTTTTCTCAAGTGGACACAACAAATACGTATAATTAAATATTATCGATCTTAAAAGAAACACAACGACAAAAGGTTGCGAAGAAAAGAGAATGAAGAATAGTGAATAGGCAGTGTACGTATAGGTGAGATAGTGAGGTTAAGAGAGAGAGATAGAGAGAGAGTTATCTACAAGTCAAGGTCATGATATATCATCCTCATAGGGTTGTCAAAATGAAGAGAGTGAGGGCACATAAAAAGGTTTTTCCCTCCCCTCATTCCCCATCCGCATAAATATTTTGTAACAACTGCATAATCAGTGGGTGGCTAGATAGATAGTCAAGCAAATAAAACCAGTCTTACTCAAAAGGACGGTAATTGGAATTAGTGGTAGACCAACGGAAAAAATTTCGCTAGCCGTAATTAAAGAACACAGTATTTACTGTTAGATATGAATCTACTTTGATTTACATATAAAAAGCGCTAGTATGATATACGGTATGTATTGCTGTAGTATTTCGTAAACGTGGTCAGAGGACCCCCAGGCCCATTGAGTACGGTGGTCTTAAAGACATAAGGCGTAACATCAAAAAATAGATGATATTGTTGAGAACGTGATTTGATTGGAATCTAAAACGGCATTAGGATTAGGGTAGCCAAAATGAAGAGAGTGAGAGCAATTGAAGAGGTCTTGTTCTCCCCTCATTCCCCCCCCCACCCTCTCCATTGAAGGCAGCGCGTTTATGCATGATCTTCAATGAAGAGGCGATTGAACTATTTTATCACTTTGTTTCACGATTAGAGTTCCGAAACCAAAGGAGTGCTCGTCTTATTTTGAAAAGGAATACTCTTTTTCCAGGTGAGTAATCCTGAAAATGGGCTAGAACGGACGTTTGAAATGCTCATATTAAATGTGCTGGTTAGCGAGCTATTGATTGTCTGGGAGAGAGGAAGGGGGAAGGAAGGGGGAGGAGGACAGTTGATCTACCGCCTTCTCCCGTCCTCTTCCCTTTCCCGCCCCCTCGAACGTTTGTTAAAGGTCAGATACGACTGGAATGGAAAAAAAATCTGACGATACTTTGCGCCGAGTAGTACGGCCCGAGTACCTTTATTTCAAGAGTGGGAATGAGGAAATGGCGTTCATTCTCCGGCATTCTCCGGCGGCGGCTACTTAAATAATGTAAAACGAGCGGTAAAATAGCTGTATCGTACATGACAGAGAAATCGGAACGGATACAGGACGTTACCGGAGAATTTTAGAGCCTCTTGTACTTTGCGAATACTGATAATTAAGAGTCGCGCTTGGGCTCATTCGATAGCCCATCGTCCATTTTCTGGAATCTACCCGGATGTGTTCGGTGAAATTTTTCTCGAATTCGAGATATTTACAACGCCCCAAGTAGTGACGTCATGCGTACGTGACCTTGGTGTTGTCCTGGAGAGGAAGAGGGGTCACGCGTGACGTCATCAACGGGGGCGACGTCGATATCTCGATTTCTAGAAATATTTCAACGGGCACATCCGGGTAGATTCCAGCAAATCGATTTTGGGCTATCGAACAAGCCCAAGCGCGTCTCTTGATTATCAGTATTCGCAAGGTACGAGAAAAGTGAAGATTGTCCGCCGGACCGTAGGGTTGCAGGTTCAATATCAGTACTATTGATACCCCTTCCCTTCTCCGCCCCTCCATGTCAATACTATTGACAGGGAGAGGGGAGGAAGGGAAGAGGGGGTCAATAGTATTGACTTTGTCAATAGTATTGACGAGGGAACGAGACTCCATCCTCTTCCCATCGGGTCACCAGAGAGAGAGAGAGAGAGTGTGGGAAAGTGAGAGAGCAGTTTCCTCTGCACTCTCTGCGCTCTCTCCATTCCCCATACTCTCTAACCGGGAAGACCAGGGAACGGGGCGGTGAGCGAGAGTCAATACTATTGACCCCCTCTTCCCTCTCTTCCCTCTCTCAGTCAATACTATTGACAGGGAGAGGCAGGGAAGGGAAAACAGGTCAATAGTATTGATATATATTGATATTGAACCGGCAACTCTACCGGACCGTTCCGATTTCTCTGTCATGTACGAAAGTAAAATATCTTCATTAAAGGAGGCGTATCATGAACTCTTGAAATTTAAAGAAAGCGACTCTTACAACGAAATGCCGAGTTTTGCAAGATTCTGGAAAATTGCCAAGAATCTTTTTGAAAAATTGCCAAGGATGAGTTCCGATCTTTTCGTTGGGAAGAACCTACGGAAACAAACAAAAATGCCTTCCTAGCCAATCAATAGTGGGCGAGACAACGATGACCTTTCCATCTACCTTCTTGATCTACCTTCCCTTCCTCTCCATTAGCACTCTATAAAATATTTGAATTCTTCGCGGGGTTTTCCCTGTTTTTTTTCCTGATACTTTGGACGCGGATATCTCGTCCCAGAGTGAACGAACAACTTTCAAACTTCGGCTTTCTAATATCGTTATGGATTCCAATCGGATCATGATTTCAACAACATGAACTAATTTTTCATGATACGCTTCCTTTAATCAAAAACGTTTCGATGGGGTGAATCATAGGTATGGACTATAGTAGGCGCAAGGTGACTTCTAATTAGGCGCAAGGTAACTTCTAATACTTTAGGAATTCGGGATCGGTATTCCAGCGTCCTCCTCATTCTTCTCTCTTTGCGATATGTAAAGAGGGTGCTGGAACTGACCCTCTCGACTCGCTTTTCCCTCCTCTACTGCAATGAATCTCGCTTTTCCCTCCTCTACTGCAATGAATCTCGCTCGTACTTCTCGGGCCCTATCGCAGCTCGGAGACAAGATAATCACAAACAGTAAAAAGTATGATGTTAATGAGACGACGAGGGATATTTGGAACCTACTTCTGGCACCAGCTCTTGAAATCGGCTATCTGCGTTGTGGGCCATATGTAAAATGTCCATCTAATGCCGATCCCGCTCTCGCTCCGGCAACCCTTGTATGAAGGAATTTTAGAATCTTATCATAATCTTCTTAGGATCAACTTCTAATTATAGATTGTAAAAATGCTAATTAGATTCTCATTTATTATGTTTTCTAAATAGATTCAAACCGAGTTGCCTGAGAGTGTACATATAGAACATTTGTATTGAAAATGATTCTTTTCTAGAAATGGCCGATGAGCACTCTTATTTCGAAAGCTTTCTCCTTTTATCATTCGTCGAACGTCGAATTGCGTTGTTCTCTATAGTTTGAGAGGTAAACTTTATACGTAATTAATATATTAAACAAGCAAATAAAATATAGTGAGAACCATTTCTTAATATCTCCTTCTCTCTTAGAATCTTCATTAAATCAACTCTAATTTTCCTTCCGCTACCATTTCTCTCAATTTGAATTTCTGAACTCGAGTTTTTGTTCGAGGAAAATCATGAACGAATGCGAAGAATGGAGGAATTTTCATCTGTATAAAGTAATTATTGAAGATTATAAAATAATTATAACGATAAAGAAAAACATACGGATGTCTCTCTGCAAAGGAGAGAAAGTTCAGCCTTGAGAAATTGCGGATCGAACGGAATTCTCTTGGGCACACAAACAGCTACGAATGAATGTGGAGGATAATGGATGACCTGCTTAGATAATTGTCCAATCACTCACAGCGTCACACTCACTCACTCTCGCAAAAATATGGTATTCTTTGTGTTTTCAAGGGTGCCGATGACGGTGGTCATAGGTAGGGGCCACAACGCAGATATCCGATTTTTCACAATACGGTCAAAAGCATGGTCAAAGTATCCCTCGTGGTCCTAATAACATCATGCTTTTGGCCGTTTGTCGATGTCTTTTCTCTGAGCCGCGCTAGAGCCCGAGAAGTACGTACGCAACGCACTGGTGAAGAGGAGAGAAAGGCGAGACGAGAGGGAAATGGGCGGAGCCTAATTTGCGTGTGTCTCTCTCCCTCCCCCCGCCCTCTCGCTCGCCTCTCCCCGCTCATCTACGAACAAAAGTCACAAGCTTTTGAGGCATGATAAAATTCTATTTTTTTCTCTAAAAATCCTTAAATATTCGAATTTCTCAGAAAATCACTATCCGAGCAGATATTTTACACGGAGACATGTCAAAACGACCTCTTCCCTTCCTTTGAGTTCAATTTTGATCTACTTAGTCATGATATGCAAATTTTGGATAGTTCTCGATCGATAGGGGATGTCAGTAGCTATCCATAGCAATTTAGAGTGAGTGATTTGGTTTAGAATGAACCTTGGGACTTTGTTTTCTCGCTTTTTGGCCTAATCGTGTCCGCACAAAGTGGGCGGAGCTTGTGGCCCCTAGTCATAGGTACTCATTTTTTTCATTTGGAGCGTTCCCCCACAGACGGAATCACTCCAAAAAATAACGATTTTTAGTTTTGAGCACACCAAATCATCAGCACCCTCGATAACACAAAAAAAAAATTTGAGCTGTGACAGCCCTTGCTCGATTCTTACGTGAACCGCGGCATATATATTCACGTAAACGGCCCCATATACATTGTCAAAGAGAAAATTGTATTTTTAAATATTCGCAAGAAGTATCGGAACTAGTGTTCGCACAAACCCGCACATGGCACTGGGGAACAATGAATGGGAATTTGTCTGAGTTCGAACAAAGTGCGACTTGTTCGAAATTGTGGTATTTGTATGCAAAAGCTCATTTCGACAAATTCTTCAATTCATTCCCCCACTTCAAGTGCTCGAAGTGCAGTCGACTTTTGAACTCGAGAGGTGAGGATGTTAAAAATTTAACAAAATGAAAGAACTAATCTAATTATGTTAATGGAAATACAGTAATTTCGCACAGAATCGCACAATGTAGAACAGACAAAGAAGTGCGAAAAATGAGATAATTGAATTAGTTCGATCATTTTGTTCGAGATTTGTGCGAATGTGCGTTTGAATTTACAACACTAGATTCAATTGAATCGATTCATTTGAATCCCACAACCGCGCGATTCGGCCAGGAATGATTCTAAATAAATTGAAGGATTCATTTTGCCAACCCTAATTGATGCTCAGTGGCATCTCTATTCTTAGGCAAATCGACTGAGGCGTACATAAAATCGAAAAAATAGAATAAAGAACAAACCTGTGCTCCTTTGATTAGATTTGAAAGAGTTAGAATCTTCTCCAATGGTTTGTGATTGAATATAGACCCATTTTGATCATATATTAGATCAGATATAGGACAGATGATTTGTATGTTTCCATCTTCATCCATCTCAGCCACATCACTACAACTTTGAGAGATAATTATGAGATATTTAGAAGTATAAATCATAACACGCCTCTCACCTAAGATTCTATCTGAATCTGTCAGCGAGTGAAATTTCGAAGTTGAGATTTCGACTGATTTGGGCCCTACCAGACTCCTCATGGCTCCCCAAGAACGGAATAGTGCCAAATATCATTCCCGGCTGATTCTTCATTCTCGGGAGAAATAGCCCGGCGCTCGATGAAACTTATCATAAAATGAAATGACGCCGCTCCATTTTTCGCGAAAATGTGAAATGGGGTGGAAAATGACTGTTGAACATAAAGTTCAAAAGTTAGAGCGATGGTTTTTCGGGTCAAAGTCCCACACGGGCTCGATCTGGAAGAGCACAGACCTATCATTCGATTCCTCACGACATGGGCTAGAATCCTACGTCGGAAAAATATAGTTTTTCGAGCGGTTTAGTCAATATAGCTCAACGCGTATAGCAGCGTTCATTGATCAGTTATCGACAAACGGCCGACGTAGGTCGATAGAGCATCTAAAAATAGCCCTACCTCCTTCACAAAAGTATTTTCTGGGACTTCATTGAAGGGCTGAAAAAATGCCTTGAAGTTGGGATGCTGCAGACGACCGGTGCTGCAGCTAGGGTTGGCTTATCAAGCAAGATTGCAAGATCTTGTCAAGAAATAACTCAATTATCCCTTCTTGTCAAGAACAACGAATTGTTTTTCAAGATCTTGGTTCTTGAAATGATCTTGAAATTCCACACTTTTCGTCGTTTTTTGTGGGTGGACCGGTCGAAGGGAGTTGGCGCGGGTGGAAAATGATCAACCGATCTTGACAATTTCTTCAATCTTGAAATACTCTTGAATCTTGAAATGATCTTGAAAAGAATTGGCAATTTGCCAAGTCTTGCCAAGATCATTCTGCGCCATTCCAATCTTGAAATGCGGTTTCAATCTTGACAAGCCATCCCTAGCTGCAGCTCAGCCGGGAATGATATTTGGCACTATTCCGTTCTTGGGGAACCATGAGGGGTTTGGTAGGGCCCAAATCAGTTGAAATCTCAACTTCGAAATTTCACTCGCTGACAAAATCCTGTCATTCTGAGTCGATTCTTAGGTGAGAGGCGTGATAAGTCTTGTTCGTTAAAGAAGGCGTCCCACGAATCGCGCGGGAGACTATGCAAAGTGAGGAATGAGAGGGAGCGCTCTCCTCATTCCGCACGCTCTCTCGAAGTTGCCTGCTTTTCAGGGTCATTTGGTACACAGCCAATTGATCATAACTCAGTTCAAACGAAAAAGGTGACTTGGGAGTTTCGAAAGTGTTATCGGGTAACAGCGACCCACCTTCTCACATCGAGAACTCAGTCAGCCAGATATTCGTGGGACACCTTCTTTAAGAATCAACCACGACAAAGCAGGAGTTGGTACGCTATTTTTTTCAAAAATCTATTTATAGTAGTGTTTTACAAAAAACAAGTGACTGGACGGAATCTTAGTAAAGAGATTCAATTGAATCGAGGTTCAATTCGAATCACTCAATCGCACGATTCAGCGAACAAATACAATGTAAAGATTCATTTTGCCGTAGTATACAGAGATTGTCTAAGTTTTTTTTCAATTTTCGGTCATATCAACAATGGTGCATATCTAACACGCCTTTCTTCAAAGTATCCTGGCGATTCCCCCAATGAAAACGGGGCGCCCCGGGCGTCCCGGGGTGTCCCGGAGTGTCCCCCAGCTTCTGGCGCCTTCAGACATTTTCAAATTGGGCCCAATTTGTGTCCATCGTATTCAGCGTTAAATTCTGCGTCGATTCAGATGAAAAAATAAAATAAAATAGTTGATCGTTATTTATATTTAATTTTCAAAAAAGTGGCGAATAAAAATAATTCGTGCATCAAGGAGTGCATCCTACGGTACTTAGCAAAACATTCTGCAGCAACAGTGGATAAATACCGCAAGGTGTACTCTACTATGCACGAATCGTTTTATTCGCCAGTTTTTTGAAAATTAAAATATAAATAACAAACAAAAAAATTATTTTATTTTTTCACATGAATCGACGCAGAATAATCAATCAATCAATTTATCACTTCAGGCAATAGTTGCTAGATAAGATGGCACGACGGTAACCCCGGCTGGTTCACTCGAGAGGTTTCATGCGTCGCGGTTACCGTAGCACGCGTCGCGTTTTTGACTACATTTGGGGTCAAGTTTTCAGACTGTTCTAAATACAATTTTGCAATTGGTTTCCGATTGTTCAGCGCTCCCGATTTAGTGAAAGCACTGCAAATTTAGCAGGAAAACAACCTAAGAGATGGAAATCAATGTGTTCGCTAGGTCAGATTGCAGTCGGACTCGACTCAAGGGGGTCGAATTTGCCAAGCAATGGGAGAGTTTCGAAAACAATTTTTGGTTTTATAAAATAGTTCAAGCTGTGAAACTTAGGCATTTTCAACAAAAACTGTGATTATAAGGCTGTACGATGCGTGACGGGCCCATTTCCACATTGCCAACACTGGAGCTGCATTTTTTTCAAATTGTCATCCGGCTTTTAGGAAACCACATGTTCCAAGAAACATTTGGTCTCGCAGCGAATTGCCTGCTAATTTTAAACCGCCAATTCAAACCGCTTTTGTAACCAACCAGCCGTTCGCCCCATTTTGTAACCGTCGTGAAAAAGATACGAATATTATTTTGGCAATCTTCAAAAATCAATCTATTGCAATCTTCAGTTATCTACAGTAGTCTACAGTAATCAGCCGGAATCTACAGTAAACAACTCTCACCGAACGGTCGTAGTAGCTGCTTAATTTCCTCTTCTTCCACAGCAAGAGGAACATGACTGATCCTGATTCGGCCTAAAAATCATTTGATTTTTCATTGGTGCTTTTCATCATGATATCAGCACACTAAAATGCTGCACGAATTGAAATTACGAAATAAAATCTTGAAAAAACAACAACAACAACAAAAACAACCTTCGACAGCAGCATAGGAGAAGTCCAGGATCATGTCTGGCTGTAGTCGCTGCATCTCTGGAACGACATGACATGACATGAATTTACATTTTAAACGCTCTGATTTGGCTCAATAAAATCGATAAGCAACACGCTCACCCCTTCTCCAGCTTTCGCAGCCGACCAACTGTGCAGCATCTGAAGTAGGTTCCGCAGCCGGCTCCGGCTCGATCCTTGCGGCTGCAGGTGCTGCAGATTCACAAGGTGCTGCAGCAACTGCAGCTGGTGTCGCTGGCCTGTGTGCGCAAAAATGTTCGTTCCTCCGGGAAAAGTTATCATACTACTACAAATTTCTCGTTTTTGATCAATTTGAACCGTGTGGTCGTAAGCTCACTTCTCCTCTACATCCTCGTTACTACACTCCGTGAAGCGGCCTTCGAACGGTGTGTAGCAGCTCCAGGATGCCTCCGACACAGTGCAACGTGAGCCGTGGGGTACGGTAGCCTGGAATCAATCGGTCTAACCCTTTTATCTTTTCCCTAACAAATCATACCACACTGTATACTCGGGCCACGACGGCCGTGAATATCTATCGACAATCGATAAATGAGCAACTGTCTACCGTATTCACGGCCTCGAATCGATAACTGATTTGCCTACCGTAACCAGGCCGCTTACCGTTTTCGCCTGCTGCAGTTGCCGTACCGCCTCCTCCATCACCACAGCGAATGAGCGCGCAAAGAAGAGAAGTGACAACTAGACAGTTGAAGTTAGAAACTTGAAAAGAATTGGCAATTTGCCAAGTCTTGCCAAGATCATTCTGCGCCATTCCAATCTTGAAATGCGGTTTCAATCTTGACAAGCCAACCCTAGCTCCATCTCGGTCTGCTTATCCTTGGGGCCGAGCGTCCTGGCATTGATGGTGCCGATGTAGAGGTGGCGTCCCATCGATGGTGGCATACAACGAGGGTGTATCATTTTAGAACTCACGTTTTAGAACCGGTACATTTTAGAACTGGTCATTTTAGAACTCGGTCATTTTAGAACTCGGTCATTTTAGAACTCTTGGTGCAAATGGTGCCGCTACCTTCTTTTACAAGAGTTCTAAAATGACCAGTTCTAAAATGACCGAGTTCTAAAATGACCAGTTCTAAAATGACCGAGTTCTAAAACGTGAGTTCTAAAATGATACACCCTCGATAATAATACTCGATGTAAGATGATGAGTCGTTGCTCAGCCTCTCATCTACTCGATGGGTGCATCAATCGAGATTGCGCTAAATGAATTATCTCCAAATTCGAGAACCTTTGTAGTACATAAGGTTTTTATAAATTGGTGTACTATTAGAAACGCGTATACCCAGTGTCTATCCATTCAGCCTGTTCGAAGGTAGGAGAATAACCAAGGAAGACTGTTCTCTCAAAGGGGCTTAATAGAAGATGTCCGATCTTGGAATTACCTCCTTTTATCTTATTGAGTGTACACTAAATTTATAATTTATTATTTTCGGGGCAACAAATAACTTGCATTGAATCCAGTAATAGTTCTCCCGACCAATTTATTAATGTTGATCCTTTCGTCTGCCATAATAGGAATGGAAGCTGTTTCACTCAGTAAATACCCAACCTTCAATTAGAATATTTTATGCATCTTGGCTCTTATCCATCACACCAAGTCAAAAGGGAGAAGCATGATCATTTGCGTACCATTGCTCTGTAAAAATATTCCACGGGGTTGTTTAGGCAGGATTTTATCTATCAATTTGATTGAGTTTATTATCAGAAGAGAGACTGTGTTATTCGGAGTTACACCGGAAAGTCCATTACAAAAACCGGCGCGAAAACTGTGATGGGATTTCTGCTTTACCACACGCGAATTCAAATCTCAACGTTATTTTTGTATTCTTTTAAATTTAACGATTTCTGGATGATGCACGCTCTAATTCTATGCTTATTTAGTGATTAATCATTACTGGTAATTTAAAATAAAATTATAAGCAAAATCTTTTCCAGCTACTTCTTGAATTTAAAGGAAGGGAAACAGGAAGGAATGTTGGTGACTCTCACACGGAAATCCCGGGACTTGCAAGACACCGTAGTCAAATGAGGGGAGGGGAGGCAGGAGAGGGAGACAGGCGTATGTAGATCAAAAGCGCACGCTTATTCAAATCCTCAAATCAAATTCCCGCAGTTGCCTGGATTGAGGGAAAATCTGGAACTATGCCAACTCTCTATAACTCGGTTAATTGATGGCCTAGAAACATGAGAGTTTCAGAAGTTTGATATGGTTATGGGAGGTCACCAAACATTTCATGCTACTCCTCCTTTAAGCTACAAATTTCTGGATATAAACTTTATCCGATTTCACATGATTCACGTTATGCCCTTTTCTAATTTTATATGTTGTATATCACTCTTCTTCTGAGAGATTGCAGGACCCTGAGGAACTAGAAGCCCCAACTTTGAGCAATCCGAAAATTTTATGTTTTATGGTGAAAATTTTATGGTGAAGTATTGTGGCGGAAAGAAAATTTTTGTAACACAACTTTTGTCCCAAAACCGGCATTTAGGAATTTTCCGGCTCTGGAGCCGGCTATGTCATATCTCAGCTCCGAGAGCAGCTAGAGACCTCCGGTTTGGCTTAAAAAATGCGGAAAATTATTCTAAACAACTTTTAATTCACTCGGAAGATAGTGGGCAGCCTAATCATTTTCGAAAAATCGAAAAACATTCACCATGGCTCCCGGCGGCTTCTAGGCATTTCCCGGTTCTGGACCCGACTATGCGATATCTCAGCTCCCACAGTAACTAGAGACCTCCGTTTTGGCTAGAAAAATTTGGAAAAATATTCTGTACTTTTGTATTCTTTACAGGGAAGATGTTGGACAAGTATGTCGAATACGAAAAAAAGAAAAAGAAAAAAATTCAAAACTAATTCACCCTGGCCCCCCCCCCCCCCAATACTAGTGAGCTGACTACGGATTCGGATTTCTCACAGTCCATATGGTTGGGGAAAATATTGGGTTAAGGTCGGGAGGCGTGTGTTTTCTTGGTATGAGTCTACAAGGTCTCTAGGTAGACCTGGGGCTCATTGGAAACCTCAATGTTTAATTTGATGATAAATTTGATGATTGGATACGCTGGAATTTTCTTATTTTTTAACTGGATATTGTATTAATCGAGAGGTACATAAATTGGAGAGGGAGATATAAAATATTGAGATATAAAAAAAGAAAGAAAAATTGTAGGTAGGACGTGAAATTTCAAAAGCTTCCTAAAATTATGTTTTCAGTTACAATAGGTTTATAACAGGATAAATGCAGTGGAGATTTGACCGATAGTTAAAAGCCAGAAAGCTCATCACAGGATTTTTGCCAGTTTTTTAAAAGAACTTTCCTTCTGGAACCTCCTTAAAAAAGTAGAAACGCAGGTCCCCCTGAAGGTGAGCTAGCACACAGTGAAAACGTCCGAAATATATAATAACATTCTCAGTAGGGACGGAGGCAGAAATTTTTAAGTACGGAATAATGGACTTTACATCCACCCACGCTTTTCCGTCGAAAATACCGTACACTTCTTTCAAAAAAATACCGTACTCTTCTTCTTATTCAGACCAAGAAGGATGTATTGGGCACTAAAACGTGACTTACGATAGATTTGGACAAACACTTTACGGTCTCTACCTAATAAATGGAAATTCAGGAAACTATATTTTAAAAGCAGGGCATTTGTTCGGAAATGGTAACGATGTACGATATTAGAAAGGGAAAACTTACTGCAATTAGTTGAGTGTGTGGACAAGATCGTCTCATAGATGATCGGAGTTCGGGTGAAACTCTTTCTCCAATCAGAAGGATTTTGATGAGAGAATTAAGCTTCGTTTGAGATCTCTGATAGGAACAATTTAATCGATCTACAATAGTTAGGGGTCACAAGCTCGGCCCACTTTGTGCGGACACGATTTCGCCAAAAGCGAGAAAACAAAAAACACAAAGCTCATTTTAATCCAAATCTCTTGTTTAATTAGTTTTGGTTAGCTACTACCAACCCCTACCGATCGAGAACTCTTCAAAAGCTGAAAATTGTCATTAAGATCCCGTTCGCGTAAGAATCTAAAAAAGGCTGGCACAGCTCAAAAATTTCAAATCTTTGAAACATATGCCCCTTGGAGTAGAATTTGATGCTGATCAACCCTGTCCTCTTGAATTTTTAATATTTTTTAAATTAATTTTGTTACATCGAAGTTCTCGGAGAGTGAAATGCAATCAGGGAGACTATGATAGATCTTTTTACGCTAAAGATAATTCACGTTCTTGTAAGTAAATTTCACCATCCTTTCCCTTGTTTACTTCCAGTGATCTACCTCGACTCGAGTCTCTTCTTCCAATTGATCGGACGTCTCTTCCCAGACAGTCTCTTCCTCCGCCTCTCCTAATCTCTCGCCAAAGGGACAGACTGTCTGGGAGGAGACATCCGATCAATTGGAAGGTGAGACTCGAGGCAGACACGAAAGGGTCCAAGGCGATTCGCTCAAAGATATGCAGGTGGTGTAGGGGGCGCAGTCCGGGAATTTAAAATTCGAGAGCCGGAGAAGGCCTGCGACCGATTAGTAAACCTCGAACGCCCGGGAATTCAAATCACCTCACAAAAACCACTTTTTACGAATTATTTGGGTATTGGAGGATGCAGCTCTTAGTTTTTTATAGTTATTATGTAGAGGACATCAAAAAAAACCAACAGATAAAAATAGAAAAAAAAATCAAATCACAGAAAATGAGAAATTGACTCCCAAAATTTAAAAATTCATCGTTTTTTTTCACAATAAATTATCCAGTATTCGATGTACGGGATGCAGCCCTCCAATTCTGTTCATATTATGTTATACTAGTTATAACGCTGTTATAAACGAAAAATAAGCAAAATTCAAATCACAGAAACTTGGCAAATGATTCTCAAAGTTAGTACATCCTAATACTGGGGTTGCTTAGATTCTCGCGGAAGTTAAGCACGCCACTGTCATAGACTGTTTTATTTCGAATGTCCTTCGGTAAAGGTTGCATTATGAGCCAGAATCGATGATCAGTGCCCTCGTTAGCACATCTGAGATACGGTAAAGATTACTGTACAATATTGTTAAGTTCATAAACAAACGTCCGAAGGCAAAAACAACCATTATATTCATCAATTATCGAACAGCTCATGAGGCACTAGTCAATTAAACTTTAGAAATTAAAAATAAAAGTATTTGAAAATTCCAGTTATTGACCCGCTGAAATAAAATGACTCAGCGAACTGCACACTCTCGGTCGCTACACCACAGGGGGCGGAGCTTGGCAATACACCTAAAAACTAACTTAAATTAAAATATTTTGAAATTCTAAAAGTGCTATCATGATTCGGCATCGTCTATCACCCCACAGTAGCAAAACAGGAATTTTAGAAAGAGTTTGAATTTTTACTCTGCGGTGCCTACAGGTTGTGGTGTATGCTCTCGCGTGCAGTGTCAAATCACAGAAAATTTCACTTTTTTCGCTGCACCCCGGCTACACCACTCGAGTTTTGTCAGTTTTGCGAGGTTGCTCATAATTATATTTTACGTTTACCCTAGTTAAATCGGTAGCTTTTATCGTGTTGTGTCCCATTCAAGAAAGATTCAAAAGCTGGGAAGCCAATTCGAGGATAATAAGTGGCAATCTGATTGGTGAAATTGGTGAAATTTACTTACAAGAACGTGAATTATCTTTAGCGTAAAAAGATCTATCATAGTCTCTCTGCCTCGAGTCTCACCTTCCAATTGATCGGATGTCTCCTCCCAGACAGTCTGTCCCTTTGGCGAGAGATTAGGAGAGGCGGAGGAAGAGACTGTCTGGGAAGAGACGTCCGATCAATTGGAAGAAGAGACTCGAGTCGAGGTAGATCACTGGAAGTAAACAAGGGAAAGGATGGTGAAATTTACTTACAAGAACGTGAATTATCTTTAGCGTAAAAAGATCTATCATAGTCTCCCTGATTGCATTTCACTCTCCGAGAACTTCGATGTAGCAAAATTAATTTTAAAAAATATTAAAAATTCAAGAGGACAGGGTTGATCAGCATCAAATTCTACTCCAGGGGGCATATCCACTTAATCTTTATTGAGGGCAGCGAAATTCGCGAAAAATCGTTTTTGACGTGACGTCGTCTGGACTCCAGACTCTGGAGCAACGAAGACTCTACAACACCCTTTAGAACCCGGGATCGCAGAGTTTCAGAGATTTGAAATTTTTTAAGCTGTTCCAGATACCTCAGGATTTGTCCGATTCTTACGCAAACGGCCTCTTTATAGTGCTCGATCGATAGGGGATGGTGAGAGCTAGAGACCGCCTATCGAATATATTCGATATTCGAATGACGAGGAATGATTGGCCATTCGAATGACGAAAACATTCGAATGGGTATTCGAATGATCATTCGATAGAGCAAACAGATATTGAAGAGTTTTCCGACCTATTCGAGAATGAGAAGAAGAGATGGTATTCGAATGATCAGACGAGAAAGGTAAACAACCATTCGAATGACAAAGAATATTTGTTTGTCTCATTCGAATGGTAATTTAAATATTCATTTCGTCATTCGATAGGCGGCTTCTAGTGAGAGCTATCGAAGGCAACTTCGATCGAGAGATTTCTTCGAGAATGAAGCTTGTGACTTTACTTTCTCGCTTTTTCGCGAAATCGTGTCCGCACAAAGTGGGCGGAGTTTGTGGGGCCTAAATATACCTGAAATATTTTGAGAAGAAGTGTGAGAGCAGCTCCGTTCGAAAGAAGAACTGACAAATTGTAGTACGAAATACACTAAAAAAAGATAGCATTGACAATTTATGTTTATGAATCTATCTAGATCAAATTTTGGCACTTCTTTGTTTGTTGCCCTTTCTCACGCCCCCCCCCCCGGAGAGCCGACTTAGAGAAGCAGAAAATGCCCTTTCTCACGCCCCCCCCCCGGAGAGCCGGTTTAGAGGAGCAGAAAATGTAGGAGTCGGCAAGAAAGCCCGGTAATTAGCACATACATTGGTCTTACAACGATGTTCTTGGTCCGGCATTTAAAGAAGGTGTCCTACGAATATCTGGCTAACTGAGTTCTCGATGTGGGCTTGTGGGTCGTGGCTACTCGATAACACTTTCGAAACTCCCATGTTTTCAATTTTTGTTTGAACTGAGTTAAGAGCAGTTGGCTGCGTTCCAAGTGACCCTGAAACGCAGGCAACGAGCTAGAGATCGTGCGAAATGAGGAGAGCGTCCCTCTCATTCCTTGCTTTGCATAGTCGCCCGCGCAGTTCGTGGGACGCTTTCTTTAAGCCGGGAATCAATCATCCATAACCCCAAATTAGCTGTTCAATTTTAGGACTAAATGCCGGGTTAAATGCAAATACAGGAATATCGTTGTAAAGACCTAGCAAAATAATTCAAACATATAACTGTAGCCGCATGTGCTAATTACCGGCAATTTTGCTCCGGAATTTGGACGCTTTCTCTCTTCTCTAAGTCGGCTCCTAAGAGGCCGTGCTTTCTTGATTATCCATCCCCACATATATATAGTACGCCGGTACACGACGCACGCACTCCCCACATGAAGCAAAAAGCATTGATAAGATAAGAGTCAACTGTGCCATATTTAGTGCGCAGTCTTATTTCAGTTACTCTTTTCATCTCATGTGGGAGATTATGGCAATTTTTTGGAGACAAGTAATATATCTAGAAGCGGGAATTGCGCTTGGAAAAAAAGAAGGTATCATTGCGTGCCCGCCGCATATTGATTAGGCGATTAGCACGTACATTATATCTATAGATCTAAAGGACTCTTTGAATTTCAGATCGTCCAAAGATTGAAAATAAATTACTGATCTTGTCTGCAATTCGTGCAGTTTTTTGTGCAATTAGAGTAGCACTGACTTGAAATACTTTAGTAGGAAGAGGTTGAGCATCGGGGAAAATGAGAGTACATCTAGATATAAAAGGAGAGAGACATAGAAGTGGAAGAAGAGCTCCTCTATGTATGGGCAGGCATACACACACTGAATCCTGAATCATATCATATTACTTGATTCACATCAGAGTTTCGAACTGTCTCATTCAAACCGAATGCATGATTTACTGATCTGGCACCTCCCAATAATTGGAAGGAAGAGACGGCAGCTAATCGATTTACACCAGTAGATCCCTTAAATTCCCAATTCAACGAGATAATTTAATATTAAATTATTAGTAGATACCATTGATTGGACAAATGCAGCTATGGAATGAGGATCGAAAGAGTCTAGAGATGGCAGAATAGAAAGATCTTTTGTTCGAGAAAGAATATTAGAGAAGGTAAAAATTCCACTGAATAAATAAGCGGATAAAGAGAGAACGAGCGTAAATAGTAATACATACGCATGTAAGTGATCTTCGTTTGATATGAAGATATGAGTTAAAGAAGGAAGTAATACACTCTTCAATCGACCTTTTTCGGATACGAATATCTCAGGACTGTACTCCCTTAATATAAAGAAAAATTAATATAATATATTGTAATATAGAATAAACTTGAGAAGTCGAAGGATTCGTTCAGAAAACGAATTGAAGATACAAAGAGCTTTGAATGATCCCTGAAGATAATAAAAGTGGAAAAACTATCTAGATGAATATAGAGACATATAGAGACTATCTAGATGAATATAGAATCTATACATATAGGCCGAAAGTCTCAATTCTTTCAGAAATTGTTATAATTGGTTCTCACCTGGTTAATTATTCTGGCAAGATAATCGGAATCATTAATATGGGGTGAAATGAGACAGAAGATTAATTTAGCACGTGCGGAAGATAAAAGGGAAAGTAAAACGAGTGATTCATTTGAACCGATCAAAAGAATTCGATCGCCAGGGGAAAGGCCAGTGGAAAGAAAAGCTGATGCTAATTCATCGCTCTTAATATCTCATTCATAATTAAATAAAATACATTAAAATGAACCTGGGCTTTCAGTTTTGCGAATGTGAATGAGATTGATTCTGAATGAAATATAGCTGCAATTCCGTTTCTCGTTCGATTTCTATGAACTAGTTCACTAATATGCTCACAATCGACATCGATTCTTTCCTCCTCAAATTTATATCTATTCATTTTGTCCAACATTTTTATTTGGTAAGACGAATTTTTTTGGACAGGAATTGTGAATAAAATACAATTTGAACGGAGAAGGAACGTACTTTTTCCGTCAATTGAGAGTAATCAATGCAGTATATTTGATCCATAGAGAAGAGAAAAGTGGGATGAGACGGAATGTCTTCCCTCTTTACACACTAATGACTTGAGAGATAGAGCGAAGACGAGTCTCCCTCGGAGTAAATAACATGATCAAATGGCACGAAAACGATTCCATTTAATCTAAACTATTTCCTGGAGATTTTTTTACATCCGTGCTGGGCCCCGCCCCCTTGGCTCCACCTCCTCCGAGGAGGGTGGGAGGGGCGGGTCTTCCCCCCACACCCTTGAGGAAGTGGGGAGGACCTTCCAAAAATTTGCCAAGAGGTTCCCCCCTCGGACAGAGCAGCAAAGAGGCGCTCTTGAGAGTGAGGAGAGAAGGGACTTTGAAGTGAGAGTGTACGCTAGTCGCGACGGGGTAGAAATACTAGGGAGAAGCGGAGGAATTGCCCACGCCCCTGCCCTTCCCTTTTTACTTACTCTGGTATTTTTTTCCCAGTGGGGCCCCAGCAGAAATGGGCGTGGTTTGGCTCCCCCACTGGTTTCCCAGCCTCTGGGAGAGGGTGAAGAGGGCTGATTTCTTCCCACTGGTTTCCTAATCAACTTCCCACTGGTTTCCCAGAGAATGAAGAGCGTCAGTATCATACATGAAGGCGCGCTTCGGATTGCGCCGAATGGGAGTTTCGCAAATGCGAAACTCCCATTCTATTTCGATTGTTTTCATCGCTATTCTTCGAAAATTTCAAGTTGTTTATTCCAATTTCTT
>LS485482.1:315845-362422 GCA_900490705.1 Pristionchus arcanus
TAATTACCCCCCCCCCCCCACTATCCTCCCTAATATCTTCCTTACAAGTGACGTGTACAAGTGTTAGTCCCCCAGTGCCCCAGTATCCGAGCATCCCAATACCCCGGTACGCCAGTATTCTAGTACCCAAGTACCCCGGTACCACAGGTACCCGTCCCCCATTGACTACCGTACCTGGTGTACCATCCCCTCCCTCTCGCATCATCTACATATCCCCTACCGTACCCTAGATACTGTACACCATCACCAACTGACGCTACCGTACTGATTAGCTATCAAACAAATACAGTACTCTTTCAGTGATGCGATTCCTTCCCGTTCTTCTCATCACTCTCGCTCTCCTTCCGCTCTCTGCGGCTCTCAAGTGTTTCAACTACCATCTGGTCGAGGGAGGGATAGCCAAGCAAAAGGTTGGTGGGCAAACTGTTCATGCAAAACATAAGCATGCGATGAAAAAACATGCAAACTGCGTATATGTTTTTCCGGAAAATGGTTCCGCTATCTGAAAATGTGAATCTGCTTTGCAGACTGAAGAGACTTGCCCTGCTGATGCGACTCACTGTATCGAGATGAGGGGATTAACTGCAGACGAAAAGAACTTCGTGTCCGGACTTTGCGACAAAGGACACCACTGCATCGGACGAGGAACTGTGGGTTTATCGTCAACACTATCACTGCGAGATTGGGTAACCTACCCGCTCAAAAAGTTCATTGCCCTCTCATCTAGCGGGCCGGGGTATTTAAAATTTTTATATGTAGACCTCAAATTCTCCGCTCAATGTCCAAGGAAAATACATATCGAAAAAACAACGTTTGTTGCAGGATCGCTCTTGTGAGGACATAAGGAGTGATGAATACTTCGGCATACGATGCTGCTGCACGGGCGACCTCTGCAACCCTCTTCCCGCGATCAAGTGTAACGATTTTACGCTGTTCGACGGAAGCTCCGCAGTTCCGAAAAAAGAAAAGGTCAGTTAAGTAACGTGTGAAGATAATAGAAGAGAGATAATAGATAATAGAATAGAAGCAACATTTTTTGTGATATCGTAATTCAAGGTGCTGTATTAAAATATTTGCGAAACGTTAACACCTTGCAGCGAGAGAAGGTGTGCCCTTTCTATGTGCGGAACTGCTACTCAATGCTTGGAAAATCCGCTGACGGCAAAGCCGGTACTATGGGCGACTGCGACGTGTCACACATGTGCACAACTGTAAGTTGATCGACCTGGCTCTATTGCTCTGGCATCTCCTGTCATTCTGCAAACAGGAGACAGGAGTGAACTAGAATGGGCATTAGATGCCACCCCTTCCATTCCACAACCAATTTCCATTTCAGGATGACTATTGCGATACCCTGTCGTCACCATTTGTGGAAGGGGCGACGTGCTGCTGCAAGGGCGACCTCTGCAACACGGAGGCGTTCACTGCAAAAGTGGCTGTGCCCACACCACCACCCCCTACCCAACCCCCTACGCCCACTGGCAAGCCCAAAGACGATTCGAACGGATCGAAATCGAATGAAACTGCTACTACATCCGCCTCGACCGCCCTCCCCTTGTCGCTTGCAGCAGCTGCAGCCGTGCTTGCTGCACGCTTCTGACTAGACCCGGACCATTCACGTGTTTACATCAAGAACTGCGCTAAACGCGTTCAGTAAGCAGAATAAAAACCGTGAACTAAGCATTGTGTTCGTATTGTGTGCATGTAATGATTGGCTATTTGTGTGTGGTGTGTATCGTGTGTATGCTTGGAACACTGTAATTCGCAGACTAGGGACCGCAGAGTAAAATTTCAAACTCTTCCTAAAATTCCTGTTTTGCTACTATGGGGTGATCAGCGATGCCAAATCATTATAGCACTTTCGAAATTTTAAAATATTTCATAATTAAGGAGTAATTAGAGACAACTCTAAGCCCCGCCCACCGTGGTGTTGCGACCGGGCGTGTGCAGTCTGATGGGTCACGAAATATCAGCGGGTCAATTGAGGAGAATTTCAAACACTATTATTTTATTTTCTATTTCTAGGTTAAGCAGTTACATGCCCAAATATCACTAATTGATAAAGAATATGAAGATTTTCCAACTTGGGCGTTAGTTATGAAGGAAAATCTAAACTACAGTAATCAGTACCACAATCAGATGTGCCAAAAACGAGCGCTAAGCCATAATTCTTGCTTGAAATACACCTGAAGATGCATAAAAAATTAAATAGTATCGCTAACTATCGCGGCGTGCTTCCCTTCTATTCTATTTGTATCGAACCTGGTTTTTACATGTGCTAACTTTGATAATTATTTTCTAAGTTTCAATCTTGACAAGCCAACCCGAGTTTGAAGGTCAAAAATATTTGAAAATTGTCAAATGTTAGACTGAGAACTTGCAAATATTCTTTATAAGACTATTTCATCATCCTTAACGCTGTCAACGCATTATCAATGAGACCAAGTAAGTCACAGTATATCTCTACTGTGATTTTTTTTTTCGAATTTTAATGTTGAGATCAGCTCGGAAAGAATATGAGCAGAGTATTCTAACATTTCTGAAACATAATTTTTCTCTTTGGATACCGTAATGTAGCGCTCATTAAACTCTATCGATTTCTTTATATCATCTGAGTTTGTAAGACCCGTTAATAAGCTAGTTACATCATTAGAAACAAAATGGCGTCGAAAAAACGACACTTTTCTGACGTCTTTAAGGTCTCAGACCACATGTGGTCTGAGACAATTGTGGTCCGAGAATTTCGGACCAGGTGTGGTCTGAGACACCGCTCTGTCCGAGTCGATCTCGGACCATGATATTCTCAGACCACAGAATGGACACAAATTGCCAACCCTAGAATAAATACATAGATTATTGACCTCAAATCACAGTGTAAAATTTAGAGAATCTTTGATTCTCTGACAATGAGCTTTTTCTCAAAGAATCATTCCATTCTCTGAGCGAGGGGGGGGGCGAGCGGCGTCAGAGAATCATTCCATTCTTTGAATTGCAAGGGGCTGTGGTCGGTTCAGAATCAAAATGCCAACCCTAGTGCCCACCATTTACTATATCGTTGATTTGGTCACGACTGTAATTTCTTATCTTTCCCTTATCTTGTAAACTAGTAATTGAAGAATGTAATACTGTAGAAAAACCCGTTACCGTAATCCCTAATTTGAACTCCCGGGCCACTTGGAAATACGGCAGTCTTTTCCCCGGCGTCATTGTTGATATTTTCCGGTCTCCCCTAAAAAAGCTATTGCTTCTGTTATCCCTACCATGGTATATTTATCGGTATATATGTATATATCGATATATATTTATTTATGTTCGCAGATACTGTATATTCTCCCCACTCTTGCGCGCAATAGTTTTTCTGCAGGTTATGGCGTACGCTGCTCCAAAACAAGAGCACATGTCTCGGCAAGATGATCAAGTTGCTATAATGGGTGGTGAAAGTGTGCAAGTAACGAGAGAAGATGAAAAGATTCCACTATTTCTTATCAAATTGTGGAATATCGTAGAAGATCCTTCGTATCAGAAAATTGTTCATTGGGATGACGTAAGTGTATACGCATCCTTTTAAGGTTATTTTTACGAATAATTGTTTTTAGAGCGGTTACAGTTTCCACATTGTGGATCCGTATTCCTTCTGTAGAAATGTGCTTCCCCATTATTTCAAGCACAACAATTTAAACTCGTTGATCAGGCAGCTCAATATGTGTATGTCTTCTTCTTTTTATGGAAGTACTGTTACCCATTTAGCTACGAAAATTATAATGATGTCAATAATGCCTAATTTTCTTGTTGATCCTTAAAAAAATTTCTACAAAGTTGCTCATTAATTTTCAGGATCAAAAACATGCATTATTAGGTGATGCTTCATTTGCAGATGGATTTCGCAAAATGACTCCTCTTGATCGCAGTGGCCTAACTCGAGCTGAATCCGATCAGGTATTGCTTTCATTCATATATCTTGGTGAAACATATCGAAATGATAAGCTATTACTTGCAGGATCATCTCGAATTCTCGCATCCTTATTTTGTAAGAGATCACCCAGAGTTGTTAATTAACATCAAGCGGAAATCGTCAAATCGAAATGAGAACAACTCCTCCGGTCAAGTGTCACAGGTTTGAAGAAAATATTTTGTGTTTGTTTATTATTAAACTGAAAGAATCAATAGCAAACACTAAAGGTAAAGGTGTATTCACGTTAAGCGATTTTACAGTCATAAGACAACGCTAGGTGGGACCCACTGGTAAGGCCAGCTGTTAGACGGACTACATACCCTGCTATCCAACGCTTTCTAGGGTTGCCTTACCTTTCGCGACCGAGGTCACTACCAATTTGCCGACCCCGGGGGATAGCAAGGCTTGGTTGGCCTCGGAGGGCACGGCCCCCGGGAAGCCGACCTAGGGCTGAGAAAAACGTCCAAGTTTGAAGAAAAAAAAATGTAGTCAGTAAAATTTGTAAAATTTCAAATCTGCAAAAAAAAAAATCTGCTAAACAGCGTAAACGTTGTATTGCTACTGTACGGTTACCGGAAATGTACAGTAATTTCATCTGCTAATTTGCGGTTACGGATGAACTAAACGGTAAATTCAGGATCAGGGTGATCGTTGTGAGACATTTCAAAGTAATTGCAAATCAGGCAAGAGCGGCGACTGAAGGTTATTTGCATTCGCGGGTAGGCACCGCAGAGTAAAAATTCAAACTCTTTCTAAAATTCCTGTTTTACTACTGTGGGGTGATAGACGATGCCGAATCATGATAGCGCTTTCAGAATTTTAATATATTTTAATTTGAGCTAGTATTTAGATGTATTGCTAAGCCCCGCCCCCTGTGGTGTAGCGACCGAGAGTGAGCAGTTCGCTGAGTCATTATATTTCAGCGGGTCAATTACTGAAATTTTCAAATACTTTTATTTTTATTTTCTAAAGTTTAATCATATAGCGGCACATGAAATGTTCAATAATTGATAAATAGAATGGTTGATTTTGTCTTCGGACATTGGTTTAGGAGCATAACCATATTCTACAGTAATATTTACCGTATCTCAGATGCGCTAATACGAGCACTGAATCACGATTGTGGTTCATAATGCAACCTCTACCGAAGTAGTTTCCAAATACAACAGTCTATTAAAGTGGCATGCTTCACTTCCACGAGAATCTTTGCAAACTCCGTAATAACATGTGCTTACTTTGATGAGCATTTGTCAAGTTGTGCTATTGTGAATTTTGCTAATTTTTGTTTAATATCAAGGTCACAACTCGCAGAAGACGTTATCGAAAGAACTGGAGAGCTGCATCCCTTAAAACGTTCACTGGACAATTTATTGTGAGAAAATGACGAGTTCTGAAATTTTGAAAGTCAATTTCTCGTGTGTGCTATTGTGAATTTTTTTTATTTTTGCACAGTTAATTATTACTGACGGTATCTGAATAATCATTATGAAAACTAAGAGCTGCATCTCTCAAAAATCGATTAATTCGTAAAAAGTGGTTTTTGTGCGGTGATTTGAATTCCCGGGCGTTCGAGGTTTACTAATCGGTCGCAGGCCTTCTCCGGCTCTCAAATTTTAAACTCCCCGGACTGCGCCCCCTAATTCGCGGGTTTTTGGGATTTCTCTCTTTGCCAATCGGACGTTTTTCTCAGCCCTAGGTCGGCTTCCCGGGGGCCGTGGGCGTGGGATTGAACTCTTCGAATGGCGAGCGGCGCCTTACACCACTCGGTCATTGAAACTTAAAACACTAACATTACAATATTATAGGATGAACTATCTTTTACGAATTGAGAGAGAGCGCGGGCAAAGTTGCGTCCTTGTAGTTTAAGGGCGTGACGAAGATTTTTTTAGGACCAGTATATTTCTAATTATTATTTTTTTTAATTTGCCTTTTTTAGCATATTTTAACAAAATTGAATTTTCTTTATATATTTTCTGAAGATAAATAGATCGAAAAAATGTTCCTGTGATAAATTTTCGTTGGAAAACTTGTTTATCAATAATTAGATGTGCACTGTCAAGCTTGATTTTCGACGACGATAACTGAGTTCCGGGCAAACAAAATTGATCGGGCCAGGTGAGTGGAAGAACTGATTCATAGGGGTGCCACCTCAGGAGAGGTAGTGATAAATCAAAAGCTGCGAAAATGGCAGACTCGCGGACTTTCAACTATGATAACTCAGCTCCGGATGAATGAAATTGGCCGTGCAGGGTGGCGTAATGAGCAGAAGGGAATTTCAGATGATTTGGTTAGTGGTTCATAGGGGTGCCATCTCAGGAAATGCAATGATCGATCAAAATGTGACTACTCGTTTGGAATATGCTAGTAACCAAATTCTAGAGTGAAATACGCACTTTAAAATCAATGAAGCGACATATTTCATATGAGTGGTTGTCATGAAATCTAAAAATAAACTGTACTCTCAAAAATAATAGCAGGAAAACATCGAAAAATAACAAAAATATAAAAATCAGTTAATGATCGACAAAAAATTCTGCTGTTTCACGGCAATTTTTTCCGACAGTACCGTATTTTCGTACCGGCAACATGCTAAAATGTGGTGCCCGATGAACGGTTCAATTGTTTTGCCTGAGAAACGGTAGTTATTCTGTGGGACGGGGTGAAAAGTTCCTGTAAACTTACCGTTTCTCAGGCAAAAATATTGCACCGTTCATCCGGAACCACATTTTAGTATGTACTCAGTAGGGACCACAAAAATAAGGGTACTCGGAAAAAAAGTTGCAGTGCTGTTTCCCAACTCAAGTACGGTGCTCCCGAAAACCACACCACGCCCGCACTCTGCGCGCCCTAGATATTACGGTGAAATAGGATTTTTTTAAATAAAGGAAGCCTACCCCCTTAAGAAAATTTGAGAGAAAAAGTCATAGTAAAAAAGCGCAAAATTTTAATTACGAACTTTTTTTGGTTATTTTTTACACCGTATTACGTTTTTCACAGAACTTGACAATTAAATTGTACGCGCGTATGGAGAAATTGACGACTAACGGAAAAGGCGCCCAACCACACCAAACACGTTTACGTTTAAATAAAGTTTTTGTGCTTCGAAATAGTTTTTACTACATTTTCACACTAGATTTTAGCTGTCCACAATGAAAAAGTAAGATAAAGTATTGAATGAATACGTATAAATCCAGCATAAACGTGTTGAGTGTGCAGAGTAACGTTATGTCCGGACTAATTAAAAAAACGTAGTAGCTCGGCTGTAGGCCAACGTTCACTGAAATTTAGATTTCCTCATTGGGTAATTTGTATGGAGAAATTTTTATTGAATTGATTGATTCATCGGGTGCCGAGATGTTGTGTAAAAACCATCAAATGTGGGAATTCAAATTTTGTTATTTTCCTTTGGAAAAACGGTTCAAATCTACTGCGTAGATATAATTCTCGGCACTTCTCTGTTTAGAAGTTCCTTAGAAGAAGAGAAGTTCCTAATTCTCTTACTTTTAGAATAACCTTGGGGCTGTCTCGGAAGAACTACGAACTCTCCGAGAAAGGCAGCGCCATATGGATGCGAAAATGGCTAATTTAGTTAAAGAAAACGAGAATATGTGGGAGCAGATATCACATATGAGAGCTCAACACGATACTCAGAGAAAGGTAAATTCATTATATCATACTTCTTAATAAAGGAGAGAGGCCTCCCGATCAGGGCTGGGCAAAAATTTTATGGATCTCTCATTTCGCAATACTCTCCCGCTGTCTCTAAACGGCAAGAGAGCATTGAGACAAGAGAGACCGTAAAAATTTTTGCCCAGCCCTGCTCCCGATATTTTTTTAAATGTTTGTCCGCTAGTAAGAAAGTAGGCAGGTTTCGAAAAAAAAACTGTAAAAAAAACTGTCAAACATGTTGCGTGCGCTTTTTATATTGTGAAATGGATGGAGAGCGCAACACACATGGCCTTCAGGCCTTCAGAGGCCTTCAGACGATGAGGCCCCGCCGAAGGCGGGGGCGAAATCGACTGGTTCATTTTATAACGCACCAGTTACAACCCTCCACCTTCGGCCGATGTTCAATAGTGATATCGCAATATTTCGCAATGAATATAGCGAGGGATGCCTTTGTGTCTCTGCTCGATAAAGTTTCTCTGGTACTCTAGCATAGGTGGACACCACGCATACATCGGGAGGCCTCTGCGCCGCCTCTATATATAGAAGATTTTATGTGATTGCAAAATTTGAGGTGGTCGAAAAACTGGTCCAGTTTCTTGTGGCATTGGTGGGACCTGGCCAAAAGCCACGAATCCCTCGTAAAAGAGGAATGTTAGCTCTAGACGAAGCTCCTCTCAAGAGATCTAGAAGCTCATCATCTCAGGTAATTTCAAGTCGGAAGAAGTAATCGTAATCAATTGTTTATAGTACTCATCGGGACAAGTGAATGTATTGTCCGATGTGTTGGATAACTTACAGAAGCAGTTGAATGATGGCAATTTGAGGTTAGATTTCAATATCCTTTTATAGAGTTTTTTTTATAAAAGTGTTGACAGGCGTTCTGGAGGGCCAATAATTGCGGATATAACGGAGGAATTGTCGCCTACTCTTAGTAATTCCCCTCCACCATCTACCTCCTTCATGAGAGTGAGTCTTCTCCTTTTGAATTAAAGTTTAGGGAGGACCACGTGAAATTTCAAAAGCTTCCTAAAATTCTGTTTTCAGCTGCAATAGGGTAATCGGTGCTACAGAATCTTAATGGCACTAGTAGATTTAGAGAAAATTCAAATATCACTTAGTAATTACCTAAAACTCTAAACCCCCTCCCATCGTGGTGCGGTGACAGGAAGTGTGAGGTTAGCTTGGTCATGACTTATCAGCGTGTCAAATTTAGAAATTTTCAAAATTATTTAATTTAACTTTTCTTTGTTTACTGTGAGAGCATTTAATCATTTGTTCAATAATTAATTAGTTGGAGAGCAAATAGCATCGCACAGCTTAGGTTATATACGATTTTGTTGAATAGGGTATACTGTGTGCAGGACAGGGCTGCTGAACGTATACCTAATTACATATTTATGGTTCTACAATGTGCATAACACTTAATATAGGTGAGAAAAATCCTCATATTAATTCAACAGCGAGAATTTATAAAAACACTGTGATCGAACTCGAATGTTTCAAAGCTTTTTTGATAATGTTTGCTGGAATGGATTTTGCTAATTTTCTCTCTAATACTACTTTAGGTGTTAGAGAATAAGAATAAAATAAAATTAGAATGGGGCATAACGTTAATCGTGGGAAATCAGATAAAGATTATATTGCCAATGTTTTGCAGCCTAAATTAAACAAGTTTGCTGGAACAGATTTTGCTTATATTTTTATTATAAATTGTTATTGCCTAGTTCCGCAAAATAAGATCAGAATTAGAGTGGGGCATCCTCCAGAAATCGATAAATTCAGAAAAAATAACGAAAATAAATTAAGATTTGAATTCGCGCGTGGTAAAAGACAGAAAGTCTGTCACAGGAAATTCTCAGGCTTTTTTAATGGACATTCAGGCTTGGTCCTCCCTAATTAAAGTTACCCAACCACGACAAATTATTGTTTGAATGCGCGCGCTTTTTTTTAAAAAAAAACGCGTCGACCGCAACGCGTGAAACCGTCCTCAGAGTAAAAGTGGACGGAGTCACAGGAATTGAGTCTACAATTCGAGACGCGAGCTGTTGCCTGAATCAATCGGAGCACAATCCGATGTTCCAACCCTCTTTCACGAACCTTCACTTCTCCGCATCCCAAACCGTCCTGGCACCTTGCCAATGCCAAATAGGCCGCGCGGTGAGACTCCTGGCGAGACTCACCGCCTATTGCAAAATCAGTCCTGTCAGGCAATAAAAATGCGCGAAATTTAAGTGACGGAAGAAAGCCAAACACAACTGCCCTTTAAAATACGGTAGAAAAAAGCCCAAACCTACAGTACCTATCTCGGAAATTTGAAATTTGGTTCTCCTACGGAATGATGAAAGCACTTTGGCACTTTAACTCTTATCAAGTGTTATTATTTTTCAGCCGTCGTCACAATATGATGATATATGTGGTTCCTCGATGAATAATGGTGATGAAGTGGACGAAGCATCTACCTCATCCGCTCTACTCAATGATACATGGGAGAAGGATAAGACTCTGAATCGAACAGTTACTCCCACGTCACCCATCTTCTCCATTAATCCATCTATCGACTTCCAATGGGGAAACGATCTACAGGAATATCTAAATGGTGTGGATCAAAGCATCGACTCTTGCAGGGATATACTTGGTAGAGACAATTATCAATGGGATTTGGATGGATCTGATCTCGATGTGGATAGATGGATCAGAGATGATAATGGAGGCCAATTGGCCCTTGAAGGAGTGGATCCCTTGATGGAAGATGGAGAAGAATTGGTGACGCCTACTCAAAGTCCTCCTCCTATGTAATGATGATTAATTGTGTCCATTCCTAATCTCTTCCTCGATTCTATGCGTTTGATAGTTCCTCTCACTTAAAAAAAATGTTATCAATGCACATAAAGAGATTCGAACCAGACGATAGATAGTTCTCGTAAATAGATTCAAATCACACGCTGAAACATAGGGACGTTAAAACACGGAGATAAGACATTTAGAAAAAGAACGTTGGGAAAAAATACACTTCGCAAAATTCAGATTTCAGATCGTTCTACTAGCATTATCGGATTCTACTACTCCGCGCGAACTATAATTTTAAAAAAATAGAAAATAAACTGGGGCGCAGTCCGGGAATTTCGATATCGAAAGTAGGGACCACCATCCCTTTATCACAGGGATCAGGAGAGACTGTATGAGTCCGGAAACTAGAATTTTCAAAATCAATTGTAACCAACCATACTATTGTACTAATATGTACTAGTGATAAGAATTCTGAACATCCGGTCCATTTGTCCCAAAACCGGCTTTTAGGAAAATTCCGGTTCTGGAGCCGGCTATCTATGTTGTGTCTCAGCTCCCAGATGAGTTAGAGACCTCTGGTTTGGACCAAACAATCCGGAAAACTGTGCTGAACAACTTTTATCAAATCACCAAAGACTCTTCTTTAAACGAGATTAAACGGGGAGAGCGAGGCGGAGGGAGAAAGGAAGAGCTCACTCTTTCGCCCCTTCCTTCGCATTTGACTAGCCCCGCCTACGGTCATACTGCGTTTAGCGCTAATCGGCTTCAAATAATTACGAGTGTACTAAAAACTTTAAATGAGTTTAGCAATTCGGAGAAACATTATATTCTAGTGTTTTCTTCTCTAAAAGTCTTTTAAAAAATAAAAGAACAATCTGCGAAATGGGCACTGTGCTAAGTGCATTATAAATGCCTTTTTTCGCCTGTCCTGGACTTGTTTATCCCGATTTTGACCAACTTCTAATATTCCGAACATAGTGCCCGTTGGTCATCTGAGAGATGAGGCCGATACCTATCCAACGCGCTCTTGATGGGCCATTTTGGTGAAGTATTCGATTTGCTAAACCTCGATCCCACTTTCGGTCGATTCTCTATCCCTCCCAAGTGGGCGGAGTCTGCGGTCTCTAGATATGCTGTAGGTTTTTCGAATTTTAAGAAAATGGGCGGAGTTTGCGGTCCCTATACTTGTCTTTCCACCATCACGTGTAGGGTCGATTTTCTCGGCCTTTACAAAATATTTTTATTTTTTAAGCCAATTAATGTGTATCGAATGTGCACAAGCACGACGCGGGTAAATAAGTTTGGAATGTTTCGAAAGTTGGGAGCAAAAATACCGTACAATCCCATATATTCTTGGATTCGTTTCGGAATATAAATTCATTACAAAACGCATTTCCAAGATTCTCAGGCTGTGTTGACAAAATTATCTAAGTGGGAGGTGGAACAATATCAAGGGGCTTCTTCTCTCTGATAAGAGATTGATTTTCCCCTGGGACTTGTTTAGTAGGATCGAAGTAGACTATGTCGGTAGGATTGGTGTTAACAGATGTTGGAACACTTTTCTCGCCTCTTTGTGTGGAATACCTTCAATTGTCCTTTATGTACGAATAGTGGAGAATATAAATTACCTTTTTGGTGCATCTTTATCTCTGTAGTCGTCTCTACCGCTATTTCTCTTTGAATTATTGAAAGTTCTATTGAATTGGCGAGTAGATCCTCCTCTTCCTTTAATTAATATGTCCTCTCCTTTTCTTCCATTTCCACATCTTTTTATAAGTTGCTCTCCTCCAGTAAACGAGCCCATCTCATTTCGTTCATTTCTTCGTGTAGCGGGTCTAATATCATCTTGTCCATTAACATCTCCATTTCGACCACGTGCCATTCCATCGTCCTCTCGTGCTCCCTTAAACTTCACAATATAAAGATAAGAGCGCCCTTCTGACAGATTCCATGTATTTAATCAAGAACCCCGATTGGAAAACTGTTCAGAGCGCTCCAATTTCTTTCATTTGCCAGGGGGGTTTTATCCATGTATCAACAAATGGACTTGGTGAGGTACGGCCCCGGGGATGCGCCAAAGGGCTCTTGAGAACGTCCGCAGAGCAGTAAAATGTGTGTTGCCAACTGTTTTGCTAAACAGTATAAATATTGTATTTGCTAAACAGTATAAATATTGTATTTTTTTTTTGTATTTGTATTTCTTCTGCAAAGAATTCGGAAATCTACAGTAGTCTAAACTGCTAATTTTCGATTATCGTACATAATGTACGGTACATTACCCACATTACCGAACAAATGTACTTTTTTTTTACTTTTCGCGAGTTCGCGTTTACCCGTCCTAATTTTTGTTTCACATTTTTTTGTTGACCTCAATAAGTGGATGAATACAAAAAATGGCCGGTGAAATATTCTTTTAAATGGGTGAAAAATGAGAGCCGTTACGTCTATTTTTACTTAAAATACGGCTCTGATGACATGACGACAAATGAGTACGGTAGAGCCGTGTTTTACTTCAGAATACAGGTGACGGCTCTCATTTTTCACCCATTTTAAATAATATTTCACCGGCCAATTTTTGTATTCATCCACTTGGAGTCAACAAAAAATGTGAAACAAAAATTAGGACGGGTAAACGCGAATTCGCGAAAAGTAAAAAAATGTTCAGTATTGTGGGTAATGTATGATACGAATTAATAAATGCCTACGTATGTTTACGCATTTGTCAGCATACATTTCACTGATCTGCAGATGTTTTGAGTGCTTTGTGTCTCCGGGGGCCGCGCATCATTGTGAAACAGTTCGAAGTAATTTCAAAATCAGGAAACATGCATGGTACTAGGCCGGATGAAAACCGTTAGATGAGAACCGACTGGATGAGAACCAAAAATTTTGGATCTCCTTCTATTTTTTGCCCAAGCTCTCTGAATGTGCAGTGGAGTAGGGTAGGTATGAGAATGACAGTAGCTCGAGAAATGATACCGCCGTCTCTCCATGTTACCCTCTCTCTCGTCGACCGAGCGGGCGAGAGAGTGTCATCTCCCATTATAATATAGAAGGGATAATCTTCGAGAAAAGGCTGGGTCAAAAATCGAAAAAGTACCAATTTTTGAGGGGCATAGACTATGCCGCTTAGTATTTTGGGTGTTCTAATAACACCAAACGGAGAAAAACATTTGTCGGTTCACATCCAGTCAAGGGTTGGCAAAATGAATCTTTTGAAGGATTTTGAATCATTCCTGGTTGAATCGCGCCGTCGTGGGATTCGAATAAATCGATCAAAATGAATCCCTCGAACTGGCTGAAAACTTCATGAAATGCCGTTTTTTCAACAGATTAGAGGTATGGCTAGGGATGGCTAAGCAGAATTATGATGAATTGATTTTCCCTCTCATTCTTCCAATTCATTTATTCTGTAATCGGTGCCTCTCCAAATTGGAGCCCCGCCCCAAACCACCATCGATTATGCAAATCATAGAATCATGACCTATGAAGTATGGGAGTTTGTTAATCAGATGTATAGAATAATTTTTTGTGAAGGGGCCACCATCCGAAAGTCAATAATTTTCGAGAAAATCACGATTCATAGAAAACTTGTTTTTCGAAAACGGGAGATAAAATTTTCTGAAAAGCTATAACCTCCGTTCTAAGAGAGGGCCGCGACTTTTGAAAGTTTACGGCGACAGACCATGGTTCGATGCATACTATATCCAAAAATCAGACATTTTCCCGTCGTCCACGGAATTTACATGATTTCACACGGCTCGTTAAAGGCGCTCCGGAAAAGCACGCGACGCACGACCGCGACGCCTTACTCGCTGACCGATTTTCATCAAGCGTTTAGTTCTTTGCGTAGCAATTCAGTATTCGGCCAATATTATTGCCATAGATTCTACAATGAAAACTGAATGCTTCATCAATGTATCTTTGAAAACGATTCAAATATTGAGCTGTTAGAGGCGAAAACACACATAAAGTGGTATAACTTATTTAAAAAGTCGACAAATTTTGGTTAATTGTGCCTTAATAGGAACATTATCGAGAGGGCTACGACACCTGCTATCGGAAAATTCAATTATATCACCAGGAAAATCGAAACATGAAGTCAAAGTCAAAATTCTGAACTTTGTATGTCGTGTACAACCGTGTAAAACTTTCAGAGATCAGTTCAAATCAACGTAAATGATCCACCAATGAATTCCCCAGAGGTTATTTCACAATGTGTGCTAAATAAAAATACTAAAATTCGTCAGGTTTTCCCGCGAATTCGTCGATTTATTGTTAAGTAACCTTGGTACTCTAAATTTGAACGGAAAAAGCGCGCGAAACCACTCGCGTGACGCGGTCTTTTCCGGAGCACTCTCCTTCTTCCATAACGAGCCGTGTTCAATGTTGGTCACACAAGCCAATTTTCGAACTTATGTAAATTCTTTGGGCGACGGCAAAAATGGCTAATTTTTGGATATGATGTAGTGATTAGCCTACTATACCACACATCATAGCAAACGGGGGCGACGGGAACTTTTTCTGATTTTTTCACATAGTGTAGTAAACAATGGTGAAATCAGAACTCGCGGCCTTTTGCCCTCCTTCGAGCTATTCAATTTTCCGTGTGTCCTAGCTGATAAAAAGGTGGTGGTGGCCCCTACTCTCCAATTCATTTTTCGGAATCATTCCAGAATTCTGAAATTTATGTGAAATCCCTGAAATCTATGCGAAACAACGATAGATTCATTTAAAAGATTCACACCGCGCCTCGCTGAGCGAATTCGGAAGCATGATCCGCATAGAAAATGAGGAGACCACTCTCCATTACGGAATAAATGAAATGAGGGGAGGGGGATTGCATTATTCCTTTTTCCGTTTAGCCATCCCTATTCTCGACCATTGCGATTTCGAATATTGAAATTATAATGTTTCCTCCCGATCTCAAAGACATAATTTTTAACTATCTTAGGAAAATTAAGCATTCGTAGCCAAAATTTGATTTCGAAATTCTACAATAATCAGGAATGAAAGCGCTAGGGGATGGTAGTAACGAAAGCGGTATCGAACCGGCAACCCGAGTATAAAATGTAATTTAAAAAGGAAGACATTGTCCGATTCTCACGCAAAGGTATTTGCTATACATTCTTGACGGGACTCAACGTTTTCCCCGCTATGTCAAGGGCCGTGATTTTGAACTGCTGAACTTGGTTAAAAGTATATTTTCTGTTAACTTTATAATTAATATTATAATACATCCATAGATTATAAACGATAAACTTGGTCTAATATTTTTGATGTGGTACGATGCCGTTCCTTGATAAAGGTTCTAATCAGGCCATCTTGTCTAATTACTTCCCATTTTTTATCGTTTTTTTAAGTACTTACAGTTCTCCGATTGGTTCTCACTCTATTGATCATTCCGTCTCGTTCTTTGTTAAATTCTCCTCGTAGGGGTTTCTCTTTATCCTCGTCTAGATCTAACCCACTTTCACGCATGTTTCTCTCCTTATCCTCAGCCTAAAATATATTACTATTAATTACACGGATACGCAGGTCCAGATTTGTTGATGGTTGCACCTTTGCTTAGAGACCACAACGGGATAGACGGAATCTATCGCTACACAGTAGGGTTGCCGGAACGAAGTCGGTTTCGATTTATCCCACACTTTGTCCCCTCTCTTCCCTCTCTTTCGATCAAAACCGCACGAGAGAGACGTTATGCAAAGAGGTTGCGGAGACTGTTTCTCCGCACCCTCTTTGCATAGCGTCTCTCTCGCGCGGTTTTGATCGAAAGAGAAGGAAAAGGGATTGGAGAGTTGCGGTTTATTCGAAACCGAACCTGCAACCATACTACACAGCATTCTGACTGGGGACATTCGTGTTTCCATCGGAATCGAAATGAGATGGTAAAAGCTTCACGAAATGCTATGTTTCCTTTGTTCCCCTCTATTTCACTTTTCTCTTCACCGCTCGTGACGGTCTGCGAGGTTAGACGTGAGTGGGTTCGTTTCTAGTCTCATCCTTACAAAGAAGGGAAACAACGAATAGATCATAGTAAAATGAGGGAACGTTTCTCGTTTCGAATTAGAATTTGAAACATAATATCTCTATTTTGCTCGCGGTTTCCCCCAAGCACGGCCCCCTATGAGCCGACTTAGGGCGGGGAAAAACGTCCGAAGAGCAGTAAAATGTATGCTGCCAAATGCTTTGCTAAACAGCGTAAACGTGGTATTTCTGTTGACCGGATTCCGGCAATCTACAGTCATTTCAACTGCTAATTTGCGGTTTTGCTTGACGGTAAATGACGATCAGGGACATCGTTGTAAGACATTTCAACTTGATTGCAAAATCAGGAAAAGGGGCGACTAGCTTCATGTGCTAATTGCCGGATTTTTTCTCCGGATTTCGGACGCTTTCTCTCGCCCCTAAGTCGGCTCCTAGGGGGCCGTGCCCAAGTGAGTCACATCATAAGCAAGCCGCGCGCGCCGATTTGCGTGCACCATCTCTCCATTGCCGTTCCCTACCACTTTCATTGCATGCACGATCACTTGGAACTGCTCATATCTCAGCTTAAACGAAAATTGAACACATGGGAGTTTCGAAAGGTAGCCACGACCCATCACCTCACATCGAGAACCTAGAACCTAGTGAACCCGTGGGACGCCTCCTTTAACTAATTTTCCCATAATCAACTCGATTTTCTCGTGACATGCGTGATATTTATCTAATGCGTATTCACTTCTCTCTCTCTCCTTCTCCACGGTATTTCAAAGTGAAGATCCAGGTCCTCGATAACTTACCATTTCTTTAGTTTCGCCGAGTCGGATATCATAACCATATTTGTCAATCATCTGTCTACGCGAACGCGGCTGTTGATATCTGTCGAAACAAGCTTACAGTTCTACAAGTATATGCCTACAATACCGTTCATTATATCTGTCACGACTCCACATTCCATCTGCACGACTTTTCTTCTCTTCCCGTGGAGCTTCAGTATCTTCCCGAGAGTCATGCATATAATACCTATATGTGACTGTTTCTGATTAAATCGAGCAAATCCGATGGATTCCGGCACAGATATAAAAATCAAATCTCCGAATTTTTGCGCCTTATTGTTAGGGTTCCTGAAGGTCTTAAAGGCTCTAGCTAATTAATTTATACGATCTCGTGTTTCCTAAAATTAGGCCGTTTCTCGTTCGAAATGTGAGGGGAAGCGTTTTTTTCCATTTTTCCATTGCTCCACTCTATCCAACACCACAACACCAGCATAAATTAGGGAATCGAGGAGGAGGGGAGAGAGGAACAATTCGAAACTCTGAAATATTTCATCCACACTTCAACATTGGAACAACGACCTTGAGCGGTGTCGGGATTTGTGGACGGCTCTGCCGCACAACACAGCCAGTAATGATAGAATCGAGGAGGGGGGAGGAGAGAGGAACAATTCGAGACGGGGGGGGGGAGTAAGGATCTGGAGTAATAGTAAAAAGAAACTAGCCCACTAAGTTAGTGGGATAGTTTCTGCCTTAATCTAAGCCTAAGCACTAAGCCTAAACCTAAGCTCTTTTTCAAGGGCGTCATAAATATCCTCTAGGTTCAAAGTAGATAAAAATAATGAAAATCGGATTAAAAATAGGTGAGGAAACTTGAATAAATACTCCACGCTCATAATATTCATCCCACTAACTTAGGTTATAATTAGCATCCCACTAACTTAGTGGGCCGATATTCTTTATCCCACTAACAATAAGTTTGCGGGCCTACGATTACCTCAGATCCTTAATGGGGGTGGGGGGCTCTGATTTCACAAAATATACAAAAAATAGCTCCCCCCCCGTATCAGAGCGATTACGCCTATCAACTTTGTTTTAAATTAAATGAGGAGTAACATGAACATTTTGGTGACCAATTTGTAAGCGTCAGATTGTAGCAATCCATAACCATATCAGATTTCCGAAACTCCCATGTTTCTACGACATCAATTAACTGAGTTATAGCGAGTTGGCCTAGTGCCAGAATCCCCCTGAGTAAACAGCAGCAACCAGCGGGGATTTTGAACAGAGGATTTAGCTGGGAAGAGAGTGCGCCTTGATCTACCCCTGTCTCCCCCAGTCTCTTCCCATCGATCGCACTCATCCCTCTCTCAATCGAGGGGCGGGAGATGGGAAATGGTCTTTCGGACCTATTCCCTTCTCCCTTCCTTCGATGGAGAGAAGTGACACAGCAAACTACAAAAATTGAAAGTCCCGGGATGTCGTGGTGGGAGTTCCTGAACTTCTTTCCTGTTACGCCTCCTTTAAGAAATTAATTTTATTTGCAAGAAACAACGAGATTTTCCATATGGGCCCCTCATCCGGGAATTTCTAGTTTGAGAGCCGGGAAAAACTAGAAATGTCGAAATCGCCCAGGACTTCAAATATCTCATTTTTCATAGATTTAGGGAATATTAGGAAGTGCAGCCTCACTGTTTTTTATACTGAAATGAAAAGACGGTCGAGTAGAATATATATTTCAAAATACTAAATATCTGTAGTAGCGGTTTTCTATATTTTGTATTCAAATTTCAAGATTTTTCATTTTTTTTCAGTTTTTATTATCGCAAGAATGATGTTCAAGATGCCGTTGTCTAGAATCCTGATTATAATGTAGACTGAGGCTGAATAACCGCCCCTCACGACTCCGAATCCATCGACAAACTCGAAAAAGATCCGCCTAACTACGCCCCCAAGTCTCTCGTACGGAACTTTTCAAAACTAGGGAGGACCACATGAAATTTCAAAAGCTTCCTAAAATTCTGTTTTCAGCTATAATAGGGTAATCGGTGCTACAGAATCTTAATAGCACTAGTATATTTAGAGAAAATTCAAATATCACTTAGTAATTACCTAAAACTCTAAACCCCCTCCCATCGTGGTGCGGTGACAGGAAGTGTGAGGTTAGCTTGGTCATGACTTATCAGCGTGTCAATTTTTGAAATTTTCACAATTATTTAATTTAACTTTTCTTTGTTTACTGTGAGAGCAATTAATCATTTGTTCAATAATTAATTAGTTGGAGAGCAAATAACATCACAGAGCTTAGGTTATATACGATTTTATTGAATAGGGTATACTGTACGCGAGACAGGGTTGCTGAACGTATACCTAATTACATATTTATGGTTCTACATTCTGCATAACACTTAATATACCGTCAACCGGGAGTAAAACGTTCCACTGACGGTATTTTAGGGTATTTTACCGTAAAAAACAGTAAAGGCTCCCATTTCCTTCAGAGTGGATGAAATTTTGCAATTCTAGGAATTTGGGCGTTTTTAGTGATTGTCTTCATGATACAAACAAAACAAAATTTTTAAAATTTCAAGAAAGGACAGTATCCAAACGCGCGTGTGTGGTGTAATTTCGAGACGAGTGGCGCGTGTGCCGTGAACCGGTGCACTTCCCAATTTGCCATCTTTCGACCAGATGAGCCCCAGATCGGTTGAAATACGACATGAGAACAGAATTCATCATTTGAATGCCAGTTTGTTTTTAAGATGGCAAATTGGGAAGTGCACCGATTCACGGCGCACACACTCCTCGGCTCGAAATTACACCACACACGCGCTTTTCGATACTACCATTTCTTGAAATTTTAAAAATTTCTTTTTGTTTGTATCATGAAGACAATCACTAAAAACGCCCAAATTCCAAAAATTGTAAAATTTCATCCACTCTGAAGGAAATGGGAGCCTTTACTGTTTTTTTACGGTAAAATACCCTAAAATACCGTCAGTGGAACGTTTGACTCCCGGTTGACGGTAGGTGAGAAAAATCCTCATTTCAATTCAACAGAGAGAATTTATAGAAATACTGCCCAAAAAATGTGATCGAACTCGAATTTTTCAAAGCTTTTTTGATAATGTTTGCTGGAAAGGATTTTGCTAATTTTCTCTCTAATACTACTTTAGGTATTAGAGAATAAGAAAAACATAAAATCAGAATGGGGCATAACGTGAATCTTGGGAAATCGGATAAAGATTATATTGCCAATGTTTTGCAGCCTAAATTAAACAGGTTTGCTGGAACAGATTTTGCTTAAATTTTTATTATAAATTGTTATTGCCTAGTTCCGCAAAATAAGCTCAGAATTAGAGTGGGGCATCCTCCAGAAATCGATAAATTCAGAAAAAACGAAAATAAAGTTAAGATTTGAATTCGCGCGTGGTAAAAGACAGAAAATCTGTCACAGGAAATTCTCCGGTTTTTTAAATTGACTTTCCGCCTTGGTCCTGGACCACGCAAATTTTTAAAATCGTCCTAAAATTACGTTTATGGCTGTTCTAGGGTAATCGATGCTGCAGAATCACAATTACACCATTAGATTTAAAGAAAATTATAATTTCGCCTCGTAATAACCTAAAACTCCAAACCCCGCCCATCGTGGTGTGGTGACAGGAAGCGTGATGTTAACTGGGGCAAGACTTTTCAGTGTGTCAATTTTTGAAAAAAATACAAATTATTTAATTATTTGTTTCTTTGTTTACTTCGAAAGCAAATAATCATTTGCTCAATAATTGATTAGTTGGAGAGCAAATAACAACACACAGCTTAGATTATAAACGATTTTGTTGAATACGGTATACAATATGCAGGTCACTGTTGATAAATGGATATCTAATTGTGAATTTATGGTCCTACAATGGGTATAACACTAGGTGAGCAAAATCCTTGATACAATTCATCAGCGAGAATTTATATATATGGCCAAAAAAAGTGGGCGAACGTCGTTTTTTCAAAGCTTAAAAAAGCAAGGTTCGCTGGAATGAATTTTGCTAATTTTTTCATTAACGTTACTTTAGATGTGAGAGAATAAGAAACATATAAAATTAGAATGGGGCATAACGTGAATCGAGTAAAATCGGATAAAGATTATATTACCATTACTTTGCAGCCTAAATTGAACAAGTTCGCTGGAACAGATTTTCCTTATAATTTTATTATAAATTTGCATTGCCTAGAACCGCAAAATAAGATCAGAATTAGAGTGGGGCATCCTCCAGAAATCGATAAATTTTAAAAAAAATACAAAAATAACGTTGAGATTTGAATTCGCGGGTGGTAAAAACAGAAAGTCTGTCACAGGAAATTCGCCGGTTAATTTAATAGACTTTCCGGCTTGGTCCTCCCTACCTTGGTCCTCCCTATTTCAAAACCATTAGGTTCGCTATTTTTGCCTGATTTTTTCATTTGAATTGGCGCGCTTAAATTGCCGGGACTAATTAATTTTCAAAAATTGTTTCGTATTTTTTGGCTGGCTTTTACCTCTCCTTTTGCCTAAATGTATTCATAAATAATTAAATACCGTAACTAATGGGCGGAATTAGGCGGACTTTTTGGAACTTTCCTAGTTTGCAACCAAGCCCCGCCCACTTCGACTCCGCCCCCTTCACTAGGGGGGCGGAGCTTAGGCACCTTACAGCCCTTAGATCACTCTAAGCAGGTGATTACTAAGCAGCCTAAGCCTAAGCAACCTAAGCAACCTAAGAACTTTTTTTTAAAGCAACCTAAGCAACCTAAGATGGAAAAGGTGTCGTGCGTCCCTGCCAAAATCCTTATCTTCTGTAGCAGCGAAAATCGTGGATGATGTGAAACAAATGATGTGAAACATGGTGGTCATTGTGGCTGCCGTACCAATTCATGTATTAATTTTCTCATTGTACAATAATTATTCGCGGTGAAATTAATCGAGAAATCCTCCCTTATCTCAAAAATGCAAAAACCGATCCTCGCTTATCAAAAAAAATCGAGGAAGCTGAACAACCCGCGAACAACATTGAACTTGCATGTAAACGCGTTTGAAAATGTTTGACGGGTCGATCACGGTAACCGCAACGCATCTAAAATATTCCCGCGAAGGAACCGCTGATGTTGCTGTGACCTCGAGGTACTCCGTGCGACCGCGACGCGCGAAAATGCACCAAGTGCTTCGACTTATTCTGGTATAAATTGAAATGTTTTGAAAATCAAGAAGCGTTATCGCGATTCTACACCACAGACTACCCAATTTCAAGAAGTTTGAAAATTTGCATGGTGGTCCCTAATTCGGACGTCCGTCTGAACTCAGACAAAATCGATCAAACTTCTATTCATTCTTCATCTTCCCTGTACTAAACGAAAAAGGATTTCTCAGTGGTCTACCAGGGTATTGCGCACTGATTTCTATGTAGCACCTTTGATGTTTCTCACAGGAGTCTCGCTCGAATACCCTGGGATCCCACTGAGAAATAAAACCAAAGTGTAAATATCTATGACCACGTACTTTCCAGTCTTCGGTATATACGCTGGACTTTGGATATCTTGATCATCGTCAAGATTAACTTCATCGGCAGAATCCTCCCCATCGCGTTCCTTAGGATTTTCTTCCCCATCGCCTTCCTCGGGAGTTTCGAAATCTTCTTCAGTCTCCTCTACTTTGACTTCGCAAGATACATCATCTTCCTGGAAATATAGGATAGTTTGCATAAGGATCAAAAGTGGCGGCAACGAGGAACACGAGGAACAGGTTTTTAACCTTCTACAAACTGTTGCTCTTGATTTTACAGGATTCCTGCTTTCCGCTCCGGAGGTCACTCCCATTTTACCCGAGAATTTGTTTTTGTTTTAAAAAAAGGTCACGATCGGAAGCAAAATTTCTAGGGGATGCAGTCCGGAAATTTCAAATTTGAGAGCCGAAAAAGAGCTGATACCGAAAAATAAACGTCGAACGCATGTTAGTCATTTCAGTGACTAATCCGAAAATTCGTGGAGCCTCTGAAGGCATTTTACGCTCGAGAATGATTTAGAGAATTTATTTTAGAACGACGATTGCTCGCAATAACAGACCTAACACGGCGTATTTAAAGAGAGCATGGAGAGGCACATGTCGGGATGGATTTTTTTTTTGTATAAAAAATCGGCTTTTAGCATCAAGCTCGTGCATTTTTTACCAGGCGTCTCCTCCTTTCACCATTCGTTGCAAGGAGAGGAAATTGCGCGGAATCCCGCGTTTAAAGAAGGAGTGCCACGAATATAACTGGGTTCTCAATGAGATATGGGTGATCACTGCTACCCTATCACACTTTCGTGATAGGAGGAGAAGGGCTATCCATTGTCCATTTTGGACAAGGGCGGACCACGGCGGCCCGTCCGAACTAGGGTGGCAAAAACGGATCAATGGGTCGCTATTTTGAGAGAATCCACGGATCAGACGGATATCCGTACCCTCTGGCAGAGGTTGTATCCCTCTCACGGATGAGCCGTTTTTACGACCTAAAACGGCTCCAAAAACGGCTCCAAAAACGGCTCATGACCTAATCAATGATCAACTATCTGAAAATTCGATTCGCTTTTCGAATGAACCTATTTCCGAAAGCAGACGCTGAGTTGGTTCGAATAGTGTTTAAATTGTCCGATTTGACCTATTTTGGGCTGAGCAATAGGCTCATGAACCTTTCAATGATCCATTTTGGAGCCGTTCAAAATGGATCAAAACGGCTCTTTTATACCCTCTGGCTGAGGGGACGGATGAGACGTGACAGTGAGGCTGTAAACGCCCCTCTTACGGATAACCGTCTGCCAGAGAGTCGAGGGACGGATAACCGTCTGCCAGAGAGTCGAGGGACGGATAACCGTCTGCCAGAGAGTCGAGGGACGGATAACCGTCTGCCAGAGAGTCGAGGGACGGATAACCGTCTGCCAGAGAGTCGAGGGACGGATAACCGTCTGCCAGAGAGTCGAGGGACGGATAACCGTCTGCCAGAGAGTCGAGGGACGGATAACCGTCTGCCAGAGAGTCGAGGGACGGATAACCGTCTGCCAGAGAGTCGAGGGACGGATAACCGTCTGCCAGAGAGTCGAGGGACGGATAACCGTCTGCCAGAGAGTCGAGGGACGGATAACCGTCTGCCAGAGAGTCGAGGGACGGATAACCGTCTGCCAGAGAGTCGAGGGACGGATAACCGTCTGCCAGAGAGTCGAGGGACGGATAACCGTCTGCCAGAGAGTCGAGGGACGGATAACCGTCTGCCAGAGAGTCGAGGGACGGATAACCGTCTGCCAGAGAGTCGAGGGACGGATAACCGTCTGCCAGAGAGTCGAGGGACGGATAACCGTCTGCCAGAGAGTCGAGGGACGGATAACCGTCTGCCAGAGAGTCGAGGGACGGATAACCGTCTGCCAGAGAGTCGAGGGACGGATAACCGTCTGCCAGAGAGTCGAGGGACGGATAACCGTCTGCCAGAGAGTCGAGGGACGGATAACCGTCTGCCAGAGAGTCGAGGGACGGATAACCGTCTGCCAGAGAGTCGAGGGACGGATAACCGTCTGCCAGAGAGTCGAGGGACGGATAACCGTCTGCCAGAGAGTCGAGGGACGGATAACCGTCTGCCAGAGAGTCGAGGGACGGATAACCGTCTGCCAGAGAGTCGAGGGACGGATAACCGTCTGCCAGAGAGTCGAGGGACGGATAACCGTCTGCCAGAGAGTCGAGGGACGGATAACCGTCTGCCAGAGAGTCGAGGGACGGATAACCGTCTGCCAGAGAGTCGAGGGACGGATAACCGTCTGCCAGAGAGTCGAGGGACGGATAACCGTCTGCCAGAGAGTCGAGGGACGGATAACCGTCTGCCAGAGAGTCGAGGGACGGATAACCGTCTGCCAGAGAGTCGAGGGACGGATAACCGTCTGCCAGAGAGTCGAGGGACGGATAACCGTCTGCCAGAGAGTCGAGGGACGGATAACCGTCTGCCAGAGAGTCGAGGGACGGATAACCGTCTGCCAGAGAGTCGAGGGACGGATAACCGTCTGCCAGAGAGTCGAGGGACGGATAACCGTCTGCCAGAGAGTCGAGGGACGGATAACCGTCTGCCAGAGAGTCGAGGGACGGATAACCGTCTGCCAGAGAGTCGAGGGACGGATAACCGTCTGCCAGAGAGTCGAGGGACGGATAACCGTCTGCCAGAGAGTCGAGGGACGGATAACCGTCTGCCAGAGAGTCGAGGGACGGATAACCGTCTGCCAGAGAGTCGAGGGACGGATAACCGTCTGCCAGAGAGTCGAGGGACGGATAACCGTCTGCCAGAGAGTCGAGGGACGGATAACCGTCTGCCAGAGAGTCGAGGGACGGATAACCGTCTGCCAGAGAGTCGAGGGACGGATAACCGTCTGCCAGAGAGTCGAGGGACGGATAACCGTCTGCCAGAGAGTCGAGGGACGGATAACCGTCTGCCAGAGAGTCGAGGGACGGATAACCGTCTGCCAGAGAGTAGAGTAGGTGCCCATCTTCCCAATCCCGCACCTTCTCCCCTTTCTCGTCGCGCTCAATCGGTCGAGCGAGTGAGAGAGGGGAAGAAGGGAAGTGTTTCGAAAATCCCGCTACCGATCCAAAACTTGCAACCAAAATATACATATATTGTTGCTCAAACTACTTACTTTCTTCGCAGGAACTGAATGAGAAAGAGTATCTGCATACGGAGCACCATTCGATGATCCAACTTCTTCCTTGGCTTCATTCGATGATCCAACTTCTTCCTTGGCTTCTTTCGTGGAGATTACAGATTTGTCGTCCCTTTCACATGCCTGTTCTGTTGAAACTGCTTCCTCGTGAGCATTCATTCTACAAAACCATAAAATAAGTTAAATAATATTCCCTCCATTTTATCGGAAAATATTACGTTTCCTGGCTCAAGATGTGCACGAACGGGTCCCATAGAACAAAAATTAGTGAAACCGATTTAGTGAAACCGCTGCAAATTTAGCAGAAAAACAACCAAAAGCGATGGAAATCAGTGAGTTCTCTAGGTCAGATCGCCGTCAGACTCGACTAAAGAGATGTTGATTTTGCCAAGCAATGGGAGAGTTTCGTCATCCATTTTTAGTGTTATAAATTAGTTTAAGCTGTGAAACTTAGGCATTATCCACAAAAACTGTGATTATAAGTCTATACGACGCGTGGTGAGCTCATTCTCACTTTCCCAACGCTGGAGCCGGATTGTTTTCCAAATTTCCATCCGGCTTTTAGGAAACCACAGTTCTTAGTCTCGCAGCGATTTGCCTGCTAATTTTAAACCGCCAATTCAAACCATTTTTGCAACCAACCAGCCGTTCTCCCCATTTTGTAACCGTCGTGTACGGATGACGGGATCTGCAGATGCAGTGAAATAGTCAACGTGATTCAGGCAAGTTTTGGCCTATTGCCAAATCTACTGTAGGTTTTTTTTAATTTGCGCTCTTTTTCCTAAAAATCTACCTGATTTTTTCGGACGTTTTCACTGTGTTCTAGGTCGGCTTCCCGGGGGCCACGGCCCCCTAGGAGCCGACTTAGGGCTGAGAAAAACGTCCGAAGAGCAGTATAATTTGTGCTGCTAAATGCTTTGCTAAACACAGTAGCGATACCGTATCTCAAGCCAGTGCGCTCTTGATCCTACTCTACGGATGACGGTTTTGCATGATCGCCGGGTTTTAAATGCCAGATTAAATGCAAACTCAGGGACATCGTTGTAAGACAGTTCAAAGTAATTGCAAATCAGGCAAGACTTACAACTGTAGTTTAAGTGCTAATTGCCGGCTATTTTCTCCGGATTCGGACGTCTTTTCTCAGCCCTAAGTCGGCTCCTAGGAGGCCGTGTCCGTACGATAAAATAGATAGGGACCGCAGACTCCGCCCACTTTCTTATATTTCAGAAAACTCCGCTACAGAACGATTTGTTCAACACCAAGCGGCCAGAAATGTCGACACATGCCAATTGAACAAACAGTTTCCTTATTTGTTTCTCATCGCCAAATTTTGTTTCCAAATTGTAATTGTGAAAACTTATAAGCTGCGTATCTACTTGCTCTTCGTGATACTTTGAATGGTACGAATTACTCAAATACATTCCCTGAAGAAATTGTTAGAAGGACCTTCTCGTTGGTTGCGATATAAGTGTGATCGTCGACCAAGCACTGTTTTATATATTCCCAACATAGATGCGCGATTAAGAAGAAGAACATAAGAGGTGAATTCGCATATTTTAATTCAGCTAGCTTGTCCTAGTGTTCAATTGTCTCAAGAAGTTTCACCGAGTGAGGCCAAAGAAAGACACAGATGATATGAATACGACAATATTTGATAGTTGGATATATACTTATTGTATGATATACTCTAAGGAGTTTATTACAAGCAGAGTCAATAGAAAAACAAAAAAAGGTAATTAGGGGGCGCAGTCCGGGAATTTCAAATTTAAGAGCCGGAGAAGGCCTCCGACCGAAATACAAACGTCGAACGCCCGGAATTCAAATCAACGCACAAAATTTATTTTTTCAAGATTAATCGAATACTGGGAAGTGCAGCCCTCCATTTTTGTGTTAAATATATACAAGACATCATTATAAATTTATAATAAAAAGAAGAAAAATATTCATCATAGAGAAAATGAGAAATTCACTACTAAAATATTCAAATTTGTAATTTTTCAGCATTTAATTATCCAGCGAACGTTTCAAGGCATGCAGCCCTCCAGTTTTGTTTACAATATGTTCTGCTAGTTAAACACCTTTTATGCGAGAAAATTCAGAAAAATTCATCATAGAGAAACTTGGAAAATAATTGTCAAAGTTAGCACATGTCAATACCAGGTTCCATACAAATTAGGGATGTCCAACCAATTCCAATACCCAATTAATTGATTTTGCGGCCGCTCATTCCCTCGGAAAATGAGGAATAAAAGTCAAGTAATTGGTCAACCCAATACCAATTACCCAATTAATTGGTATTGTCTCCCAGTATTAGGTATTGAATTAACATCACTAATACAAATCTCGAAGAAGGGAAGCACGCCGCGATAGTTAGCGATACTATTTAATTTTTTATGCATCTTCAGGTGTATTTCAAGCAAGAATTATGGCTTAGCGCTCGTTTTTGGCACATCTGATTGTGGTACTGATTACTGTAGTTTAGATTTTCCTTCATAACTAACGCCCAAGTTGGAAAATCTTCAACTCACGTCGTAGGACGAGAGTTTAAACTAGCACTTTGATCTTTGATCTTTTCTGTGATTCTTGGACTTTGATATTTGAAACTCAGTGTGCCGCTCTTACGCTGACAGTTTTGTTCATGAATTCAAATCGATCTCTGATTTTTGTGTTAGTTATGATTCTACCTTTATGTAGGGGGCGCAGTCCGGGAATTTCAAATTTAAGAGCCGGAGAAGGCCTGCGACCGAAATACAAACGTCGAACGCCCGGGAATTCAAATCAACGCACAAAATTTATTTTTTCAAGATTAATCGAATACTGGGAAGTGCAGCCCTCCATTTTTGTGTTAAATATATACAAGACATCATTATAAATTTATAATAAAAAGAAGAAAACTATTCATCATAGAGAAAATGAGAAATTTACTACTAAAATATTCAAATTTGTTATTTTTCAGCATTTAATTATCCAGCGAACGTTTCAAGGCGTGCAGCCCTCCAGTTTTGTTTACAATATGTTCTGCTAGCTAAAAACCTTTTATGCGAGAAAATTCAGAAAAAATCATCATAGAGAAACTTAGAAAATAATTATCAAAGTTAGCACATGTAAAAACCAGGTTCGATACAAATAGAAAAGAAGGGAAGCACGCCGCGATAGTTAGCGATACTATTTAATTTTTTATGCATCTTCAGGTGTATTTCAAGCAAGAATTATGGCTTAGCGCTCGTTTTTGGCACATCTGATTGTGGTACTGATTACTATAGTTTAGATTTTCCTTCATAACTAACGCCCAAGTTGGAAAATCTTCATATTCTTTATCAATTAGTGATATTTGGGCATGTAACTGCTTAACCTAGAAATAGAAAATAAAATAATAGTGTTTGAAATTCTCCTCAATTGACCCGCTGATATTTCGTGACCCATCAGACTGCACACGCCCGGTCGCAACACCACGGTGGGCGGGGCTTAGAGTTGTCTCTAATTACTAGGGACCACGGAGTAAAATTTCAAACTCTTTCTAAAATTCCTGTTTTGCTACTGAGGGGTCTTAGGTGATGCCGAATCATGATAGTGCTTTCGGAATTTTAAAATATTTTAATTTGACCTAGTTTTTAGGTGCATTGCTAAGCCCCGCCCCCTGTGGTGTTGCGACCGAGAGTGTGCAGTTCGGTGTGGCATATAATTTCAGCGGGTCAATTATTGAAAATTTCAAACGTTATTATTTATATTTTCTGGTGTTTAGTTGAATAAAGCTACATGTAACCATCAATAATTGATGAAAATAATTTATATTTTTTAACTTTGGCGTTAGTTATGAGAGCAATAGTGTTCTACAGTATTCTCTACCGTACCCCAGATGTGCTAACATGAGAACTGATCCTCGATTCTGGCTGTAAATATAACCACCACAGAAGCAGATTCCGAATATCACATCCTAGCACAGTGGTATGCTTCACTTATGCGAGAATTTTGGGAAACCCGGTAGTAGCATGTGCTGACTTTGATTGACAATTGCCAAGTTTCTATGATTTGAATTTTGCTAATTTTTCTTTCATAAATAGCTAATACCTCATAGAAGATATTACGAACTAAATTGGAGAGGGGCATGTCTTAATTCGCCCATTGGACAATTTATTGTGAAAAAATGACGAATTTCAAAACTTTGGGAGTCAATTTCTCATTTTCTATGATTTAAAATATTCTAATTTTTTTACTGCGAGTTATTAGTGATCTCTTCTATATAATGATAATAAAACCGAAGAGGGGCATCCTCCACTATTCGATAAATCGACGAAAAGTGATTTTTGTGCGTTGATTTGAATTCCCGCGCGTTCGACGTTTACTAATCGGTCGCAGGCTTACTCTGGCTCTCAAATTTTTAATTCCCGGACTGCGCCCCCTATCTAATTACACTAGGCACCGCAGAGTAAAAATTCAAACTCTTTCTAAAATTCCTGCTTTGCTACAGTGGGGTGATAGACGATGCCGAATCATGATAGCACTTTTAGAATTTCAAAATATTTTAATTTCAGCTAGTTTTTAGGTGCTTTGCCAAGCCCCGCCCCCTGTGGTGTAGCGACCGAGAGTGTGCAGTTCGCTGAGTCATTTTATTTCAGCGGGTCAATTGCTGAAATTTCCAAATACATTTATTCTTAATTTCTAAAGTTTAATTAGATAATGACACATGAAATGTTCAATAATTGATAAATAGAATGGGTGTTTTTCTCTTCGGGCGATGGTTAGGAGCGTAACCATATTCTACAGTAATCTTAACCGTACATCGAGAAGTGCTAACAAGAGCACTGATCCTTGATTCTGGCTCATAATGCAACATTTACCGAAGGAAATTCGAAATACAACTACCTTTAAAAATGGCATGCTTAACTTCCGCGAGAATCTAAGCAAAGCCAGTATTAGGATGTACTAACTTTGAGGATCAATAGCCAAGTTTCTGTGATTTGAATTTTGCTGAATTTTCGTTTATAACAGCATTAAAACTAGTAGAACATAATATGAACAGAATTGGAGGGCTGCATCCCGAACATCGGATACTGGATAATTTATTGTGAAAAAACAATGAATTCTGAGATTTTGGGAGTCAATTTCTCATTTTCTGTGATTTGAATTTTTTTCTATTTTTGTTTATTGGTTTTTAGTGATGTCCTCTACATAATAACTATAAAAACTAAGAGCTGCATCCTCCAATACTCGATTAATTTGTAAAAAGAAGTATTTGTGCGGTGATTTGAATTCCCGGGCGTTCGAGGTTTACTAATCGGTCGCAGGCCTTCTCCGGCTCTCAAATTTTAAATTCCCGGACTGCGCCCCCTATTTTACTCTGCGGTCCCTAAAAGGTAATTAGAAGAGCTCATTGGAAAATGAATTATTAGAGCTTGAGCTCGCCAGTGAAAAATATATATACGTATCAGCTTTAAAGTTACCTCTACAGAATGTTGAATAAATAAACAGTATCAAAAGCTCGCTATAATACAGCAAAACTGACTTTTGCTGCGCAAATCAAAAATCTGACACAAGATATGCTCTAAATTGGCATACTGTAGGCTGCTCAAAGACAGCCTTTTTGAAAAGCGTTCAAACGAGTTGAATTCTTTATTAGCTATATTTTTACAGTTAATTTAGTATCAATCGGCTATAAATATATCCCATTAAAACAGTAAAATTAAACAAATATCGATTTGACCGGACACGCTGCGGTCCCTACGAAAACGTTCCGGAGAAATTGCGATTTTACAAAATTATGAAAAAAACTAAATTGAAAAAAATTGTTCTATTTTTTTCCAACAGTATTATAATAATGGTATTCCCCTTATCTAATTATTAGTGGGAATGATAGGTTGCGCTCTATAGCGCTCTTTAGGGGGTCACATCGTAAATCAGCGCACACGCTGAAACATCTTGTTCAGCCAAGATTACGGTAGTCGCTACACCACGGGCAGAGACGCATAGTTTGGAACATTGCCAGATTCATTTTCTTACAGTACCTTTTATTTCTGGATTGCGCATTAAAGCATTTCCGTGTAGGAAATGTTTTTTCTATCGTATTCTTTAAAAATTAACTACGGTTTTCCGGGTGCAGCGCATACCTTACTTATCTTTCTATAATATTTATATTTTCGATATTTACATTTTCCTATCGTGAACGATCTTTAGAATTCATATTTAAACGATTTGGATTTTACTTTTAATTCCTAGGCTCAAATTTTTAAAACGAAAATTGAAAAGCTGAATTTCATCAGGCATGTACTTTTTGGTTGCATTAAGCATATTTCGATGAAATTAAAGTTAAAAAAAAATATTAAAAAATCAATCAATTAATGATTCGTTTCCCAAAAAGCGAGACGGCAGAGAAAGAGAGTAGGCTGAACAATTTGTGGAGGGGTGTTTCAGCGTGGCGCATTCACCGGCAGTATTTTGAAATTGGAAAATATTTTTTTTCAACAACAAAAAGCGCTTTAAATATCAATTAATAAGTTAATTACTATTATAATAAACTAAGAAATCATTCTTTAAAATAAAGTTGCAATTCTGGCATTATGCCAAAGTTCACAACGAGGTATATCTGGTTTGGATTACCCTGAATCAAGGTAAGGCTATAAAGTACGGTAGACCACTACTTTTAGAAAAATGAATTTTTCTTTTTTTTCGGTTTTTAAAGCCTTCTGTTGTTATTCCCATTGTTCGTTGAATTTGTCTTTCATTCATCTTTGTTTTCTCTTGAAATGTCGTATGCTATGTGAATTTATAGTGTGTCTGTCTGAAAGTTCTCGTTAACCTTTACTTTAAAGAAAATTGTTTCAGACCATGGTCTACAAACGTATGGTAGAAATTGGCCGTGTGGTCTATGTCGCCAAAGGCGAGAATGAGGGCAAACTCGCTACGATCGTCAACATCGTTGATGGAAACAAGGTTAGTTGTTGTTTTTATTGGATTGTATTCTATATATTGTTTGCTTACTCTTTTTTTTTTGGAATAATGTGAGCTTCGATAGCCATTTTTACCATTCTAATCCCCTTATGTTGTAAAATGCGAGTTCTGTGTATTGTGTTGTTCCAAAATGCGTTCTGTGTATTGTTTGGTTTTTTTTAGTTTCCCTATTTTGTGGAGGTTTAGGATTCATGAATCTGTGAGGCGTTTATACAGGTTCGCGGGTGCTGCGGAGGACGTACTATGTGCGTGGAAATTTCTTAGAAAACTGCTTAATTGGCTTTTCTCTACCTAGGCTTTCAATCGTAACGAAACAACTAGTTGTTTAATAGGGAAACTAGCGTCCTAATGGACGCTATGCCTCCGGGGGCCCCTGCAGAACCCCCTATAATAAATTTTTTTGTGTACTCGTGTTAAAGAAAAATATTAATTGCACTAAAGTGTTCTATAGATTATATTTTTGATGAGGTAATGTTATTTTCTAAATTAGGTAATATGGAGAGGGATATATTTTAGGATGAGTGCTTACTCGTGATTTCGGAAAGTGAGAATGTTATGTCAATGAAGTACTAGGCACACGATCATGACATCGAAGTATATAAATAACATTGATCAGGAAATTGACTTGTATTGGAAGCATCTACTTAATTACGCTCTGCGTACTTCAGTAGTAAAGACGTTTTGTATGCGAATAGTCCAAATAAGAATTATTTGTTAATTTCAATAATTTTATCACGGTGTGACATAGCGACCGGTGTCATGCTGTGCCTAGTTCCCCCATGCCTCTTTCGCAAAGTGCGCGATGCAGTATACTGTTTGCAGTATACTGTAGGTTCTCGCTTTCTACAGTATATTATCACATTTGGAATCAACTCCGTGCAAGACCCAAGAAATTGCAATTTTTTGGTAAATTGATACCTTGAAAAGCCATTCAAAACTCACTTATTATCATATTTGACGACTTAACTCAAAATAAATAATTCAATAAAGACAATAGATAGCTTAGAGTAAGTTTTAAATTACAGCAAAAAGTGCGCATACACGAGACGCATACGTGAGAAATCTTCTATATTCCGAATCTTCTATATAAATCTATAACTATATTCCGGACAGAAGGTCCGGTCGGCCGGTCGATCTTGTTGAGCATGTCACTATGTGGTCTATTAAAACAACTAGTGCGCTTTTGTTCATGGCAGTTAGGCATAAATAATGTTTTTCATTGTTACCAATACTTTTTCAAGGTTCTTCTGGATGGACCCGCCTCCGGAGTTCTCCGTAGCGTCCGTAATCTGAAGGACCTGCAGCTGACCAAGTTCAAGGTCCCTATCAGACTCCAGCAGAGAACCAAGAACGTCGAGAAGGCTTGGACAGAAGCAGAGATCTCTAAGAAGTGGCAGGAAAGCACCTGGGCTAAGAAGCTCGCTGCTCGCAAGCTTGTGAGTCTTTATTTAATAAAAAAAACGCAGAACAAGGAAGGGACTGTACAGAATCTTTAAAAATAACGGAACAAGTGTTTGAAAAATTGAACTAACTCATTGTAGCGTTCTACCCTCTCGGACTTCGATCGGTACAAGCTCATGCGCGCCAAGCAGGCGAGAAACCGATTGGTCAAGGTCGAGCTGGCCAAGCTCAAGAAGGCTGCGAGAAAGGCCTAACTTTGTTATCAATAAACTTGTTGGTCTCTGCAAAGTATCGCAAAGCAACAGCAATATGAAGACATTGAGTAGGCCAAAACGGAAGTTTCCACATAAACCTCACAGTTTCGAATTGAGATAATGAATACACGCTTGATATTCATTTAGTATATGTAATTGTGGATCATGCAACTGAACTGGCAACGGAATTCGTGATAAGTAAAGTGAATAGTATGAGAGATAATTGCCACAGTGAGTTAGAATTAGAAATATTAAAAGATAAAATGTTGCCACTCGGTATCCACGTTTAAAATAAAGATGTTGCCATTTGCTGTCATTTTTAATGTGAACTGTAATTTTTGTCAGTCTCATTATCTGCACCATTCTGATGTATTTATATGCATGCTTTAGGACGAATATGCTGTCACTGCCGAGAACAGGGGGTACAGTGGTTAAAAGCCTCTTTCGGTTGCAGAGTTTTAATGCTTGTGCTGTTCAACAGAGAAATGTGTCCAACAAGGATCACATTTTTTCTTCAACTAGTAATGTACGTTTTCGGTGTGCGTGACCATTTATGGGAGCAGTGTTTTAGATAAATTTTGATGTTCCTTCGATGCCTCTGCCCCCTGCACCTACTCCGTCTCTAAATGATTTGATCGAGAGTGGTCATAGTGTGCTTGGAGAACTTGGTCTTATATCGTGGTGGAAACCGTCATCTTACTTCCGGTTGGCCTTAGAGGGCATCCATATTAACGCAGACATCCCCTGGTGGTTGACAATTGTTTCTGGTAGGTTTAATGAATCAATCAGCAGAAATTTTCCTTCTTTGAGCGACGGTTGTCCTCCGTCTCGCGCTTATTGCTGTTCCTATCATGTCTCAGAGACTAGTTGCTAAACAAAGCAAGTACAAGAAGGAGTTGGACGAATTTAGGTGAGACAAGATTAAATAATATATTATTTAATCTTTTGAGAGAGAGACAGGAAGATGCAAGGAGAGAAGGAAACAATATGCTCGCTCAACAGATTTTCCTAGAGCAGAGGGATTTCCTAAAATCTAAGGTTAGATGATGACAGGAGTATGAATGAGTTATTGATGAATGTACAGGATATTAAACTCGGTCGACAGTTCATGGTCCTTCTTGCAAATGGGGGTGTATTCATGACCCAATTCTTCGCTATTAAACGGATGATCGAGGTATGGTATTTGGAAATTCCAAAATGGTCTCTCTCTTAATATAGAATACTTGGAACAACAGGTAAATTACCCTGGTCTTTCTACTGGGGGTACGATGTGGTTTACCGATCTCACTCTTGCTGATCCATACTACATTCTTCCTTTGATTTCTGCTGGAACAATGGCTGTAGTTTCCAGGTTACAATGTTTATCATTTTTATTTCGAGTGGGAAATGCATATGAGGCTGTTTGCGATAAAGTCGGACAATGCTTGGCACAGCTCGAAAATTTCAAATATCTGAAACCCGGTGATTTCGGTTTTTGAGGGTGCTCACGACCGTGGACATACTCGTTTTTGTCGTTGAGTCCCCGTTGGCTCAAGACGACGTTACGTCGAAAATAATTTTTCTAATTCTGGTCGGCCACTAGAAGTCTTAAAAATTATGCGAGATTAGCTCCCGAGGATGAATTGGATGCTTGTTTAGGCATCATTCTTAAGTAAATTCTAGCATCTTTCAACTTGCTTACTTCTTCCGAGAGATCAGGGGATAGGAAGAGAGTTCGGAACCGTCTGCACTCTCTTCTTTTCCCCTTATCTCTCGTCAGGGATGGAATGGGGTCGATAGGATGGAGAGGCTCGGCCTTTGGCAGATGCTTTTATGAGATTTTTAAAAATATTTTTTGGAATCCTTGCAAGATTCCGTTCCGATCTATGATACTCTGGCCATGTCCAATTAACTTTTCGAGAACACAAAATTATTTGTAATTCATAAAAAAAATGAAGTTACCAGCATTAACAATCATCCAATTCTGCCTCGGGGGCCAATCTCGCATATTTTTAGGACTTCTGGTGACTGAACAGAACTAGAAAAATTGTTTAGGACGTGACGTCGTCGGAAACAACGGGGAATCAACGACCAAAACGAGTACCTACGGTCATCAGCACCCTCGAGAACTCGTAAAAACAGAATTTCAGAGAATCGACATTTTTGAGCTGTGCCAACCCCCTTCGATTTTGTCCGACTCTCTCGCATACGCTCTCATATATGGATTCAGAGTTGGAATCGAAATGGGCCAGTCAACTGATACAATGCCTCCCGCAATGAGACTTGGAATGCTTTACGGTCTGCCTGTAATTATTTTTGGAGTGAGTAGCCAATTCGGAAGTGGCCTATGCATCTATTGGTGAGTTGTTATAGAGTTAGACAATACGGACACGAAGCTCCAAACAACTAAACTCCTCCGCATTCCCTCTCCCAAAAACGCCGTCCAACGCGCCAATTTGGCCAACGCGGCTCGCACTTGGCCACGCGCGCCGCGGAGTATCAACTTTCCGTAGGAGAAAAAAATTTCAAATTTCCGAGTTAGGTACTGTAGGTTTGGGCAATTCACTACCGTATTCTCCACTGCGGTTTTTTTGGCTTTTTTCCATCACTTGAATTTCGCGCTATTTTTGCCTGGCAGGCCTGATTTTGCAATAGGCGGTGAGTCTCGCCGCGAGTCTAACCGCGCCGCCAATTTGGCATTGGCAGCGTGCCAGGACGGTTTTCGATGCGAGGGAGTAGACCTTCGTGTACGGACGCAAGGATTCTACGGAACACTTTTCCCATTTTCCGGTACTATTCGGTAAGTTTCCGGCAAATTACACTAGATATTCTCGCATAGAAATTATTTTTTTATGATGCTATCTAAATCTAATATTATGGCAGATTGAAAATGAAGGGAGGGTGTAGTATCGCATGTACCTACATGTATTAGGTTGATGCAAAAATTTCTTAACGCCGTAATTTTGAATTTATTGCTCTTGTAATTAATCATTTCCAAATTCCCTTGAAATAGGAAGTATGTATGACCATGAGAACAACAAAGAGGCATTTGAACATAATTAAGACTGCTTAGTATTTGAGGAAAAAAATCGAAAGCATAAATAATCGAAAACATGGCATTTTGGGAATGTTCGTTCTAGGGTTGCCGGAACGAAGTCGGTTTCGATTTATCCCACACTTTGTCCCCTCTCTTCCCTCTCTTTCGATCAAAACCGCACGAGAGAGACGTTATGCAAAGAGGTTGCGGAGACTCCGCATCCTCTCCTCCCCTCATTTCCTCTCAAACACCACGACGGTGCGGTTTCTCCGCACCCTCTTTGCATAGCGTCTCTCTCGCACGGCAACCTAGGAGCCGACTTAGGGCTGAGAAAAACGTCCTGAGCTGCGAATTTGAGCTGTTGATTTCTCCCACTAAACACGGAAAGTATGTAATACTTAATGTTACGGATTTACAGGTGCAGTGGCTCGAACCCCTACGTGACGATCAGGGTTGGAAAATTGCCAACTTTTTGAATTTGCGCCCTTTTTTCCTGAGAATCACGTAGAATTTTTCGGACGTTTTCACTGTGTGCTAGGTCGGCTCCTAGGTGACCGTGCTCTCGCGCGGTTTTGATCGAAAGAGAAGGAAAAGGGATTGGAGAGTTGCGGTTTATTCGAAACCGAACCTGCAACCATAGTTCGTTCACATCGCATTATTTTCAAATCAAGTGATCCCTAAATTCTCACCAATTTTAGAGGGTTTGGGGAAGTGTTTCTGGTAGGTATCGAGTTGAAATATCGGGCTTATGAATATCATACGAAACAGTGGACCGCCAAAAGTGGCTATTTCGATCGCTGATTTGTGAAGCATTAACTTTGAAAAACGCAACTTTAGAATGGGCTTTTCCAAAATCTCCTAAATATTATTATGAACCTACCTGGGAAGTAGGGTTGTCGATTCAATACCGAGATCAATAGTATTGCATGCCCTTCCCTCCCTGACTCCGCCCCTGCAATACTCTCGCAAGGAGAGGGAGAGATGGGAAGAGGGTGCAATACTCTCGCACACGGCCACCTAGGAGCCGACCTATCACACAGTGAAAACGTCCGAGCAAATCAGGTTGATTCTCAGGCAAAATTGCGCAAATTCAAAAAAAAACTACAGTAGATTTGGCATGAGGCCAAAACTTGCCTGAATCACGTCGACTAATTTCACTGCATCTGCAGATTCGGTCATCCGTAACCGCAAAGTAGCAGTTCAAATTACTGTACTTTACCGGACTACGTGCAGTAGCAATACAACGCTTACGTTGTTTAGCAGAACATTTGGCAGCATACATTTTACTGCTCTGCGGACGTTTTTGAAAGCTCTAAGTCTGCTTCCCGGGGGCCGTGCTCGCACTCTTGCAATAGTATTGCATCCTCTTCCCATCTCCCCTCCTCTACCATTCTAGAGGAGGACAAGAAGGGAAGAGGGCAGTGGTCGAAAAATCATGTCAAATGGGGTTTGCCGTCGGACACCTAGCCCCTTTTTCGGACACGTTTTCGGGCACATAGACCACCAACACTTGAAAATTCAACTTTTCGAGCACCATTTCGGGCAACTAGATTAAAATTTTGCCCGACTTCGTCGGGCACCTCATGTTGATGTTCACATGCTTTTCGATCACTGGAAGAGGGTGCGGGACTATTGCAGTTTTGCAATACTATTGCAAGAGTGCGAGAGTATTGCACCCTCTTCCCATCTCTCCCTCTCCCTTGCGAGAGTATTGCAGGGGCGGAGTCAGGGAGGGAAGGGCGTGCAATACTATTGGTATTGAACTTGCAACCCTACTGGGAAGTAACTTTTATTTGCAACACGTTTGGCTTCTCTAGGCCCATCGAGAAAATAATATTTCAAGATTTTCTAGAATGAGCGATTTTTGTAGAACCCTGTGATTTTAAAATGTGAATATCTTATGAAGCTCGTTTGTGGCAGAGTGTACTATGTGTCAGTGGTTAATATTTGAGTATATCTCGGTTAGCCATTGACCACTGGTACGATTAATAGTTTGAAAAAAAATCGCACTACTTTGGCTTTGATTGGATGTTGAAACGGCCTCAGTTATCATACAGGGATTAAATCATGCTGGGTATGGAGAGTATTTAAGGGGTCATCGATTATGAAAAACCGGAACTTGATTGATAAAAGTACAAGGAAGAGACAAGTCAAAAACTAGAGATATAAAATCGTTAAGAAACTTTTGCATCAACCAGATAATACGAGTTTGAAATAAAAAAATGTTGGTGGGTTGGCAGATTCTTTGATGATCGTTGTGTTATGTGTGAAGTGTGGATGATAAAGATAAAGTATTGAAGGTGCGCGTCGAATGCAGTCTCACTCGCTTATGCAGTTCTCTTCCGAATTGAAGGAGTTAGAAAAATGTTCAATATTCCTCCAGTTGTGCGTAATGATACTCCTAAAAAGAATCCATGGAAAGAATTTATGAATAACAGGAATGCATCAAAACAGGTAAGAAACGTATTTGTCGAGCAAAATTTGAAGAGGTTATATAAGGCCGCTTGCGAAAAAAAGAACATATTTGCCTAGCACACCCAAGATTTCGATTTTCTGAAGCAATTTTTTTTCTGGGAGTTCTCGAGGGTGCTATGCATAATCTTTTTGTCCGTGGCTCCAGACGACGTTACGTTGAAATCGCTAAATTATGAGAGTTTTGGAATTCAATTGCGGTAATATCAGCTAATAATTACTTCGCTGTAGCCCTGCAACGATATTTTATAGGCTAGTTTATCTAATATTTTTCTTCACACCCTGGGCATGAAAAATGATGAAAGGTGACTGCCCATTTAAATATCTAGTCTCACTAACTCCTAGCTTTCGAGAAACAATTTTTTTTCGAGAAACCACACATTTTTCAAAATTATAAGATTTACAATTCGACTCGCCATGGTCGATTAAAATCCGCTGTTAATTTTTTTAAAATAACATTTCGTCGACCGAGAAACGAGATACCGCAGAATAGCACTTTGCAGCATGGTTGTAGCATGGATGCACCCGGTCGAGTTGGTGCAAAATGAAGCTGACAGAAATGATGACCACCCTTGAAAACCTCTTTTCCCAAGTCGCAAATTTTTGAAATTTTGCTGTGCCAGCCACTTCAGGCAATAGACTGATTCTTTCGCAACCGCCCTCATATGGTCAATATCCTGCACTTTTTGAAAGTTGTTCCTGGTCAGCTTCAATTTCTCGTGATTCGTCTGGTAAATTAGTAGTGGAAATTTGCTGATTTTCGCGAATGCACTTTATATTTTCGACACCATCCTCTACTCTGACTTTATTTACATGTGTTTTTAAAAAGAAGTAGTAATAAAATGGAACTTTGCGTGCATGAATTTGTGAATTAAATCAGTGAATTAGTGAATTGAATTAGTCAGTGAATTATTACGGTTCTTTAGCAATATCACTTGATCTGAATGATTGCGAAACAAAAAAATCGATTCTGTTACGGTAGTATTCGTAAGATGGTTTCACACTCTGCAGGAACTGATCCAGATCATCTGATGCCCTGAAAAGTTGTCCCCGACTTGCACTCCACTAGGACTACTCACCCACCTATTTTGGAGCAATTCGATACTTTGCACTTTGTCAAGGGTCAACGCAAATATAAGCACACTGACTGAGAAACTCTGTTAACTGTTTGATAAGTATGTTTGTAGGTGCCTCCTTCATTGTCGGATCTGAAGATTCGCGACGCCGACAAGTTCAAAAAGGCCGGTAGAGGCAAGCCAATTCTCTAGACAATGTTGTGTTTCTACTTTTAATGTGAAGTTGATTGTTTGTTGAAAATAAATATAATTGTGTTTCTACTTTTATTGAGAAGTTGATTGTTTGTTGAAAATAAATATAATGCCATTTATATTCTTGATTCACATTGGCAGAAAAGAGTCATCCAGATCATCGAATGAGTCTTCTCTAGTAGATCCTTCCTTTCTCAATCCTGTTTTCGGTCGTTCTACTCTTCCCACTGTATCGGTATATGAGAGATCCGTCGAATCTAAAGTTTGCGTATTCGAGTGTGGTAATAAATGAGTAGTGTAACTAATTTCTCTCGTAGCAGATCTATATGGTCTATCGTAGTTGAGATGAGCAGAAAGTTGACGATGATCAGTCAAAGAATGTGGCCGTTCATCTTAAAATTAAGAATTGGATTAGGATGAAGGGGTGGGGAAGGGGGGGGGGATAACTAACTGAGAGGAATAGGAAGGGAATGAACAGATGCTGCACTTCCACTCTTTCCATGAGCAGAATCACTCTCTCTCTGTTGTCGCAATTGATTTACTCTTTCTGCCTTTTGTAATCTGGATGAATATTCATTAGCTTCACTCATTCCAAGATCTGTTGCTATTCGAACGAGGAATTTGAGACCTGAAGTATATGTATATCACGGGTAAGAGAATGGATAATGAATACATGGGAGATGAGAAGGGAATTTATTATGAATTGCTTTGTATAATTGAAATGCTTTGTGATAATTTCCACTTCTCCGAGTGCACGAAGCAATCATCATATGCCATTTTATCTCATTCGGCCTTAATCCATTTTCATCAGTTATGAAGAGAATATAAATGACTGACTGCATCAAAGCAGCCTTCTCGAAATATGTGACTGCCTTCTCAGCGAATTGAGCATCGAGATAGTATGCAGCTATCCATTCAACAGTCTTCATATCGGAGGGAAGATATCGATAGCTCTGAGGGAATATTATGAATACTATTCAATGATCAAGTGAATCACATCATAGAGACATTGAAAGGCTTGTGTCTTATCCTGTTCACTTTCGTATATATTCGAAAGTTTAGTGAGAATGGAAGGATCTGTCGGGGCGAGAGAATTGGCTTGTGAATAAAGTTCGATTGCCTGGCCAGAGTCCTCCATATATTCGTAACTGATATTAAGTGGGTCATGGAAAGAAATGAAAGCATAATCACATTGATGCGAGTTGACATAACACTTGCACATTGTTCCTCAACATGTTATTCAATTTGTAAAAGTATTCAAGAGCACTTTCTAGATTTTGTGCTTTCTTGTAGATTAAACCGAGATTGTATATTGCCTGAAGGGAAAGAATAACCAGATAATGGAATTATGGACTGACTTGCATGGAAAGAGCATCATTTTGAAGAGCCTCTTGCATGCACAAAATTGCTTTCGTTGTGTCTTCGTTTTGAAATGCAATTATTCCCTCCATAACATGAGCTGTTGTATTGTATCTATCAAGTGAGAGAGAACTGTTGATAAGGTTAAGTGCCTCCCCTCCATTGCCTTTCTGCAAAATACACTCATGCCTCATTTCAATTAACTTTTAAAAAAATATATAAATGTAAATACCATCCATTCCAATATTGATCTATTTGCTAGTGCTGATGATGCCATTTTTGGAGGAGCATTTGAAAAGAGGGACAGAGCTGTCTCTGCTTCCTATAATGTCGTATGTGAAGAGGAAGGATTAAGTATAAATGAAGTACCTGTATTCGTCCTTCTCTCATTAGATAAACTGCCTTACTCATCTCTAACTCAGATGCCATATATGCAAAAGAGGACTGTTTGATCATATCGATACACCATTGATGACCAGAGGAAGGTCTGAATAGAGGAGGAGAGGAGAGAGAGAGGGAATACACTAACTCTTCATTCATTCCCATTCCAATAACTCTTGCTGCACTCAGAACGAAACCTTCTGTTTTCAAACGAATTCCTCGAATAAAATGAGTGAGTGAATCATTTATAGTGATCTGAGAAAGTAGACCATCCTTTTCCTGAATATCACATATATTTCTTCTTCTATTACTATCTAGATATCTATATAACACCTTTGATATATCATGAGAAGGTAAATGGATCTCCAACAATTTAATAAAAGAGTCTCTCATCTTTTCGTTATCTTCCAAACAGTACATCGCGAGTACTAAATTCGGGATTTTGAGGAAAACTTAAAAATTAGAAGTCTGACGAGAATAAAAAGCAATGGAAGGTTGTGATCTCTCTTCTGATCCTTGTTCAAATGCATTCGCTGCCTCTTCATATCGACCCATTTTAATGAATGTTAGTCCAATATTCTTCATTATACCCATCCTTCAAGTATTCTAATTATGATCACTACGAAATATGACTATCTACCTCAATGTCTTTTGTACTGCAGGTATTTGATCCAGCGCCATTCTGTACATTTTTATTGCTTTATTGTACTCTTTTCTTTTGAAGTGGATGTTACCAATATTAACCTGAATATAGAAAATCTTTGTTAGCGTGTATTATGGTTGCAGGTTCGGTTTCGAATAAACCGCAACTCTCCAATCCCTTTTCCTTCTCTTTCGATCAAAACCGCGCGAGAGAGACGCTATGCAAAGAGGGTGCGGAGAAACCGCACCGTCGTGGTGTTTGAGAGGAAATGAGGGGAGGAGAGGATGCGGAGTCTCCGCAACCTCTTTGCATAACGTCTCTCTCGTGCGGTTTTGATCGAAAGAGAGGGAAGAGAGGGGACAAAGTGTGGGATAAATCGAAACCGACTTCGTTCCGGAAACCCTAGCGTGAATGTGAGAAGACGAAGAGAAGAAGAGGTTCATTGGGAAGAATGAGACAGATCAAATCATTTTCCGTGAAGTAGTGAACATTGCGCCGTTGTGGAAATCATTTATTCATTTGTCTTTTTTTCTTCATTCTGTCAGTTCTAAATCTGGACTGTTTTTAAGAGCATGGTCAGATTTAGACGGGGTCTGTATTATTCAAAAGTGAAAGCAGAATTAGGGTAGTATAAATAAGTATTGAGTTAGTGAAAGGCATGAAATGTAGGGGGCGCAGTCCGGGGAGTTTAAAATTTGAGAGCCGGAGAAGGCCTGCGACCGATTAGTAAACCTCGAACGCCCGGGAATTCAAATCACCGCACAAAAACCACTTTTTACGAATTAATCGATTTTTGAGAGATGCAGCTCTTAGTTTTCATAATGATTATTCAGATACCATCAGTTATAATTAACTGTGCAAAAATAAAAAAAATTCACAATAGCACACACGAGAAATTGACTTTCAAAAATTCAGAACTCGTCATTTTCTCACAATAAATTGTCCAGTGAACGTTTTAAGGGATGCAGCTCTCCAGTTCTTTCGATAACGTCTTCTGCGAGTTGTGACCTTGATATTAAACAAAAATTAGCAAAATTCACAATAGCACAACTTGACAAATGCTCATCAAAGTAAGCACATGTTATTACGGAGTTTGCAAAGATTCTCGTGGAAGTGAAGCATGCCACTTTAATAGACTGTTGTATTTGGAAACTACTTCGGTAGAGGTTGCATTATGAACCACAATCGTGATTCAGTGCTCGTATTAGCGCATCTGAGATACGGTAAATATTACTGTAGAATATGGTTATGCTCCTAAACCAATGTCCGAAGACAAAATCAACCATTCTATTTATCAATTATTGAACATTTCATGTGCCGCTATATGATTAAACTTTAGAAAATAAAAATAAAAGTATTTGAAAATTTCAGTAATTGACCCGCTGAAATATAATGACTCAGCGAACTGCTCACTCTCGGTCGCTACACCACAGGGGGCGGGGCTTAGCAATACATCTAAATACTAGCTCAAATTAAAATATATTAAAATTCTGAAAGCGCTATCATGATTCGGCATCGTCTATCACCCCACAGTAGTAAAACAGGAATTTTAGAAAGAGTTTGAATTTTTACTCTGCGGTGCCTACATGAAATGAGTACTGGGATAAAGATGATCAAAGCCAATTGTTCATCTAGATACAACCTTCTCACAACAAAGAATTCGTCATGTCAGTAATGTATCTCTGTAATATCATTCTTTCCGAATAGAATGCCAAGTTTAAATTCATTCCTAATCCCCAGCATTTCCTGTAATTTTCGACTCGGAAATTAAATCGGAGCTCATTGGGAAGCACATAAACAACCCACGTCACTAAATTCGACATGTCACATTTTGCTCATTCTGCATTCTCAAAAATTGGAAAGTGTTACTTTGAGCCTTCCTCCATTTGCAAACGTCTTATTCTTTGTTATTACTGTATACGAATTGATTGCTTCCGTTGTGAGATCATTGCCTTCGTACTCAAAAAATAAGATAATGATGATGATTTGATGAAGTTAGATACCATCTGAGCCAGGTTGAATAATATACAGAAAGTGAGATCGATATTAATCGTCTCTGATCTATTATTATCATCTCTTAACTTGACGATTGATCTTTCTCTTCTTCCTGCTTCTTTCGCTTTTTCGAGAGCCTTCAATTATAAATTGGATTCATTCCATAACATTTATCTCACTCCTTTCAAATTGCCTTGTGATCGTAATATAACACTTTCCTTGACTAATTCCATTGCCTTACTTTCTCCTTCTTTTATTCGTCCATCAATACTATAACAGCCATATATAATATATATAAATACATTTCCCTTCATCTCACTTATCCTCATTGTTTTCTCTTGCTGCTTTTGCTTCTTCGGCCTCAATTTTATTGTGATAAGAAGAGTATCCAACTCCTTTTACAGCAGTAAGAGGTCGAGAGATGGAAGTATCTACTCTTACGGAAGTTCCCAATCGAATTGATCCACTCAACATTCGAGAAGTCTCAATCAAACAATTATTCATTTCATTATTTTACATACGCCTTATGTTAGGGTTGGCAAAAATGGTCCAATGACGAGTCTCAAACTTTCAAAGTCCCAATACTTCGGACTATTGCTAGCCTGGGAATATCGTTAGTCCGAACTTTCCACTCTTTCTAGTCTTTCATGATGGTAGGGTCGATCTTTTCGGAGTATTCCTACCAACCGTATTAGATACATAGATATGACTCACTGGTCTTCTTCCATGAGATGAACGAACTATTGCCTCTTGAAAGTATGCGTCATTCGCCAAATGCTAAGTTTATATATTAATGATATTAGAGAGGGAACTTGTAACAGATTCGGTAGAAAGGACACCCCATCGTTAAATGTGAAAACGAAAGTGAACGTTACATAAATGCTCAATCGCTTCTTCTCAGTTCATCCTGCTTTATACTGCCGCGCGTTTGCTACTTTTATTAGGTCCTTGAGTACGGTTCACCCCCCCCCCCCCCC
>LS485482.1:372970-391435 GCA_900490705.1 Pristionchus arcanus
ATCACAATAGGTGTTCGAAATCCAAAGAGAAAATAATGCAAAAACTCAAAGCATGTTGAATATCGGTTCCAAAGGTATGTCCGTTAAAAAAATAAAAATAGGCAAAAATAATTTGCGTAGGAGGGGAATCGAGCCAACGGGGCCCAAAACGATAAGCGAGGCGCTTCCCTACTGAGCCACGGAGGTCATGCCTTCCTCTCCATGAGACTTCCTCAAGTACCAAAGAGAGCGGCATGCGCAAAATCACACGCTAAATAGTACAAAACTTATTAATCAAATTTCTCGAATAAGAAATTTTTTGGGGATTTTCTGAAAACGGAAATCATATGTCGTACCGGTTCACTTCGATACCCAATGGGTCTCATTCAATAATTTTACGGTGAGCAGTTACCATTCCCTTGTGAGTAAGGTGAAGCCGTCCGGTAAAATTCCCCACGTTTTAGTCAACCAAAGACATCAAATCGTGAAAAAGGTTTTATCACCTGTGCCGGTTGTTTGAGAAATCATCTTTCTGTCTTCCTCTCATTGTCTGTATTCACACACATTCTAGGGACCAAGCCGGAAGGTCCTATAAAAAACGGCGGAAATACTGTGACGGATGTGCTGTTTTTTTATCAACCGCGAAGTCAATTCGCTGCGTTATTTTTGTTTTCAATTTTGTTTGAGAATACCACAGAATGCCGTTCTTCGATTTTATGATTTTTATCAAGTTAAGATTCAAGGTGATGAAATGGGAATTTTTTGTAAAAATCACAATATCGACCCTTTTAAATTATTGTTACGAAATATGATTATATTAGTTTTTATCCTCTGGAAACTTTTTTTACCGCATGCCTTTTTTTCAATTTATATTGCAATATATTTTGCGATCATAAAAACAGCATTGAGCAAAAAAACAGAAAATTTCACAGTTGCGACCTATTCAAAAACAGCATGAAAATTTTGCCTCCAATGTGACCCCTAACGTGGTGCATATGTGGCATTGAGTTATCATGTGCATTGTTTCCTTTTAATAGACAGGTAATGCGTGATTTACAAGGGGGTAAATGAAAACAAGAATAATACTCTACATTGTATATTTTTAACCTGCCGGGTCTATGGTCGTAATACGGTATACACAGCACAAAACAATAAACTATACTCCACACTTAAACCATACTCCACACTTCTTTTGACAAATAAAATTGACAATTACTGTGCTAGTGATGCTGCGCTGCACAAATAATCCAGTAAAATCAGTTAAAAATATGTTTAAAAATTCAAATAATTGACACACTGATAAGTCTTGACCCAGCGCACTTCACACTTCCTCACGGCGTTCCAGGCCCTTACGAAAATTCGCATAGTACACCACGAAATTTCCGTGTGTTTCGCAACCTTTTTCGCAGTGTAATTTCACAATTCTCGCCTTCGCTTCCTCGTGTATTTCAGAATTTCATGGTGATTTCAGAAATTTCGCGCGATATTTTGCTTCCTTCGTTTTTTTTACGAATCTTGGTCTATTATAAGAATGGTACTGATCAAGTGACTTCACTGGACAAAGACGGAGGATGTTTGATGATTCTTGGAAACGGATTTTTTTCACTCGAAATTCCATAGGAGAGAATTATACATAATAAGTAGCGATGGAATCGCGCAATTAACTTTTATACTCACGCTAGGCAAATATTTTCCCAAAGTAAACTCACCGCAACAACTAAAACCATAAAATGCCACGATTTTTTTCAAAATTCTCTCCATGCGTGAATGTCGTTCTGCCATTCGTCACTACATGGTGAACCTTGGTGTACACCGCGAAAATGGCGTGTAAGCAGCGAAAACTACTGTACAATTTCACACCAAACTTTGGAAGAAAGTGTGCGACCCCCTGGAACGCCGTGATTCCTGTCACCACATCACGATGGGCGGGGTTTCGAGTTTTAGATTATGGCACTTTTCTAGTTCCGTACTAGGACCCGCCCCTTTTCCCCACGCACTCTTCCTTCATCCCTCCCTCCCTCTCGTCGTTTGCAATCTTGGGAAGAGGCGGCGAGCGAGAGCGAGAGGGACTGTGGAGAGAGTGCGAGACTCACACGCGCCCGCGCCTCCTCTCCCTACGCTCTTTTACCCGTCTCGACTAGCACGCGTTCCCCCTATAACCCCCCTACGCTCTCTCATCTCGCTGTTTTTTTCAGGGAGCCTCTGAAGCGGATGACGATTTTGAACTGAACTTGGTCATTTCTCTTCCTCAGGACTATCCCGATGTCGCTCCGCAAATAAGATTTGACGATTTTGAAGATTATTTTAGGTATGATTATATATATATATATATTTTTAAATGTAACGTTCATCAGTGTGAAGGTTGTCGAGGATGTAATGATTAAATTGCGCGAAGTTGCGAATGAGAATCTAGGGATGGTAATGATCTTCACCATCATTTCTGCTCTTCAGGTATATCATAATTACTTTGATTCACTAATTTTGATAGGTCGGTATCATTGATAATCATTGAGGAAGAGATCGGTGTTTTGATTGAACATCGGAAAAGAGAGAAGGAGAATATAGTGGAAGAGAAGAAGAAAAAGGAGGAAGAAAAGGAACAAGCCCGTTTCGTAGGTATGAGCACCAATACACTAAATAATGGCTTATATTTAGTAATGCTCAATTTATCCTTGTGTTACTCTCAGCGGATGTTTAGCTGTTCCGCTTTTGTTTGATTACATTCAGACAGATGGGCATATATATGGCTGTTTAGTTTGGTTAGACTTGTACTAACAATAAGCCCAAGAATGAAGGACCTTATTGCCTGGACTCTTACGAGGAAGTAACCATTTCAAACGTGTACGCTTCCATTCACTGCGGCGAAGCACATTGATATTTCCCTGTAGTAAAAAAACGAGTAATATTGAATTAATGGCACTTCTTTACTTTACCTGCCCACCAAATATTCATTCCCTCCCCTGTTGCTCGCTCCCCCCTCTCATTTCTTGAATCCTCCCCTGTTGCTCGCTCCCCCCCTCTCATTTCTTGAATCCTCCCCTGTTGCTCGCTCCCCCCCTCTCATTTCTTGAATCCTAGAGTTCAGGGCGCGGTCAAATAAGGGCAGAATGGTCCAGAATTAGTAGGGAAACTATATAATTTCGCTCAACTTTCAATTTTGTGCTCGGTCTTTTGCATTATATAGAACCTACTAATTGAGTTTCGAGCAAATGTCTATAAAATAAAATTTCCGTCGGTCCTCTAGTCAGTCCGGCCTTCTTCCTTCGGTCAAGAAGGTGGGGTGCTCTGTCCCCCGCGGACTGACCGCTCCTCCGGTTGAGGGGAAATGAATTCCCCCTCAACTAGAGGTAGGAGGGAATGAATATTTGGTGGGCAGGTAAAGTAAAGAAGTAAGTAAGTAATAATATTCTTTATATATTTTTGAGGCACAATTGTCAATTTGGAGACGTTCACAAAGTGGAAGGAAGGATTTGATAAAGAACGACTGGCTCAGAAAGAGAAGCTTATAAAGGTTCCTTTTAAAACCATCGGTATTATATTTCTTGGAAAAATTGTATCCGTGTTAATTAGTGCCGAGTCTTGTATCGATGGTTCACGTGAATCATTCCATGACATTGAAGGGGGGGGGGGGGGAGAGGCACTGTTATTACACTGAGGGACTATTAAGGAACGCGAGGCTGCTCTGGCTGGAAAACTAACTGGACGACAACAATTCCTCAAGGTTATTCTTTTATCTAATTATCGTATATTGGCTAAGAAAGTTGAAATATATTTGTAGGATGCGACGCTCAATTTGTCTGATGCCAAGATCATGGAAGATGTCGATATTGATGAAAGTCTCTTCGACGATCAGGTTCATTACTTAAACAGCGCATTTCTTTTTTTCCTGTCAGTCATTGCCTCCCGTCATAGATACAAAAAAGAGTTTTCGGCGTTGAATAGGTTGAAATTTGGGAATTAAGCCGATAGGTTGGAGGAGCGAACCCGTGGGCTCACTTCGTCCCTATCTTCAATTTAGTCTTATTTCCAATACATAGCTAAGTGAATTCAGCGTTCGTTATTGTTTATGCATGAATTAGTGCCGAGTTCGTTATTATTATACTCTAAATGGTTGAGGATCTCGAGGGACTTGAAATGGAGGACGATTTGGGAGAAGACTGATGCACACACATCATCATCATCCATAATTACCCATTGTTATTGTTCTGTATGCCTATTTCTGTTTTAAGGGGTATGATAAATTTTTCATTATTTTCTAAAGTTTTTTTTAATACATTGGTTGCATACCATACCGCCATATATTTTCCTCAATTTTGTATTATCTATGGGTCCGATTAAGTGTCTCGAATGACTTTGGACGATAGAGGTTCCTCTGATAGCAGTCGACAATCGGTAAGATCATTGTGTCACACAAAGCATGAATTATCCTTATTTAGGGTGGGAGGACATCAAATGTTCTCCAACGTTCACCCCTTCCAAACAGATTACAGGTATTTCCTACTTCTTATTATTCAGAGGCATAATGTTCCAATAGGTGAAATCGAAGTTTGACTCTGAGTGGAGGAGATTCTCTATGGATACGAAGGTGGATCTCTTCGATTACGATAACTTCCGGTAACATTGACCTTTCCTTTAAAGGAGCCTTCATTCTCGTTCTATCAATAAAATTGCCGAATTTGTGTATCAAGATCATACATGAAAAAGTTAGGTATCAAATTTCTTCGAAAGCGGGGTATGTTTATGAAAAAGACCTTGGAAACCGACTCATTTTATGAATGCCGGGTGTGTTTGCGAATCCTAGGTTACATGCCTTGTTAACGGAATCCTCGAAAGCGGGGTACGTTTTCAAATTCGAAGTAGTTTTCGACTAACTTTTTCATGAATGATCAAGATTAGGGTAGTCAAAATGAAGAGAGCAACACTGGTATTTTAGCCATAGAGGTACCCCATAAAATCCTCTTCTTGCTCTCGAGGGGGAAGAATAGTGAAAAATATCTATAAATGGTCAAAAAATCATGTTTTCTCACCCTGTCAAGATAGACCCAATTTTACATTTTCAATGTATTAGGGGTGTCTAAACACTAAAAATCAGCATATAAGATTTATTTATACTCAACGCCATAACTGCCTTTTTGACCACAATTTTCGGTTTTCTCGTGAAAAGGGGTCATTTTTGGGGGTCCGTCCAAGGCGGACTATGTGGGCGATGAAGCCAGTATATACCTGCAACGATTCCACTATCGAAAACTAAAATCGATTTTACCTGGAATTGGAGGCATGCGTCCAAGTGAAACTCACTGCATAAAGCGGTTCATGAATATCGAGCTCCAGACATGGTTTCACTTCGGATTTTCTAGAAATCACTTTTTCGGTATTCTAATGAATGCTTACGAATAATTATTAACAAAAGAACCGATTCCGCGATCATCATTTTTTTCGACCATTACCCGGGGTTCATGCCCCAAAAGTGACCTATGACCATGAACGGGTCATGATCCGAAGTGGACCGAAAAAGTCATGGTGGAGGAACTTCAAGTTTTCCACACCAATACATGCTACAGTAACCCCATAATATATAGTCCCCAGAAATTCCGAAATACGACAGGCGTGGTGCTGAGAAATGAGTTTTTAGTGAGAAATTCTGCAAAATACACTTTTATCAGCCCCAGGCCTGTCGTACCGATTACAGTATACAAGATCTTTAGGATTAACACTTCGAAAAATCGAAGGCGCACTCGCGAAAGGTTCGTGAGGCTGGAGGTGATCCGGAAAATGTGGGAAGGGACGAAGGACGTCCCAACTTTAGGGCACGCTCGAGGCCTTTCGAGCCATTTGCGAGTGTCACGGATGAGTGGGATAAAAGGGACCTACTTTCTAACCTGCGAGTGTCACGGATGAGTGGGATAAAAGGGACCTACTTTCTAACCTGCGAGTGTCACGGATGAGTGGGATAAAAGGGACCTACTTTCTAACCTTAAAAGACAGCCCGGCGACATTAGCGAACGTAGTTAGTTACAATAAGTGAATGAGAGCTTACTTATTTTTAGGAAATATGATAACCTCGTTGAAACTCTGTCAATACAGTGCTGACATGTTCTGTGAAATAGAGCAAATCTACCCTAATTTTCAGTCTATCAAAAAAAATTTTTTTTAATATTACTCTTACCGTAATCTACAGTATGCTACCGTATCACTGACTACGGTATCGCGGTTGGGCATCGAGAACTGATTTTTTTCGTTTTGCCCACATGCATAGCTCATCGAGGAAAATTTTTTTTGGATACCGCACTGTACCCTACCGTAATCCTACCGTACTCCATTTCGGAGTGTCAACTATTTTAGCCTTGGGGCACACTTTTACCAAAATGTCTCAAATCTATCTGAAAATTTTTCTACCGTAATCTAAAGTATCCCTGACTACGGTAATCGCAGTTGGGTATCGGGAAATGACTTTCTTCAAAGTGTGTTTAAAAAATCGGTTTTTTTTGCATATTTATGGGCAACTCCTCGAGCATTTTTTAAAGAAAATATTTTTTACCCAAAATATTTGCAGAGGGGCTAACACGATAGGCTGGTAATACGAAGGTTCAGGATTCGAATCCCGAGTTTGTCAAATACTTTTGCCATAATTTTTCGAGTTCAGGGAAGACATCCCGGAGGTACGGTATGTTCCCACCGTAGCCCAAACTACCGTAGTCAGAGCTTCGTGAACTGGCTTTTTCTAAATGAGTTTAAAATTCGGTTCGTTGTATATTTATGGGTAACTCATCGAACAATTTTTTTTGCATTGGCCATTAGCAAATATAATACAGCTGGCTGAAGAATTAGACCATCTAATTTAGATGAAAAATTCGTCTCACACATAATATTTAATGTGCTCAGAAAAATTGTTAAGGACCAATAAATTTCGCGAACACCTTATGAATTTTATACTGCACCAAAGCGAATTCTAGAAGCTAGGATATATTTTATAGGTCATATATAAAATTGGTTCTGGATTATTTTTAATCAGAACCAGGGACATTGTGAAGACTCTACAAAATTTTGGAAGCTCTAGGTTAGAAGTCTGCAGGCTCCAATCACTTTCAGCGAGCACAAAATTCATGAAACCTGCGCAGAGGCTGCACACATCGAAAAAATGGCCAATGCAAAAAAAATGCTCGAGAAGTTACCCATAAATATGCAAAGAACCGATTTTTTAAACACACTTTGAAGAAAGTCATTTCCCGATACCCAACTGCGATTACCGTAGTCAGGGATACGATAGATTACGGTAGAAAAATTTTCAGATAGATTTGAGACATTTTGGTAAAAGTGTGCCCCAAGGCTAAAATAGTTGACACTCCGAACCGGAGTACGGTAGGATACAGTGCGGTATCCAAAAAAATTTCCTCGATGAACTATGCATGTGGCACAAAGATCGAATTTTTAGAACGAAAAAACGAAAAAAAATCAGTTCACGATTCCCATCGTAGTCAGTGATACGGTAGCATACTGTAGATTACGGTAGAATATTTTTCCGATTGATTTTAGACAATTTGACAAACATTTGCCCCAAGGCTAAAATGGTTGACACGCCGAACCGGAGTACGGTAGGGTTACGGTAGTCGATGATGAACATGTTGGGATATGTTTCAGATACAAGTTCCACCATGACCTACCAACCCATTTTGGACCATGTATCCCTTATACATGGGTAGGGGGGATGGGATCCGCCCGGAGAGTGGCGTGGGCACCTATGACTAACGGTTGCCTTTATTAGCAAGTAGTCTCACACACAAGTAGTCGTGTCAGCTACATTGTGGGGGAAAACAGGGCCTGTTTGGATTAGATGTCGTCTTTTGGGATTAAGTTAATTTTTGGGTCAATACTTTTTGGCCATCCGTAACTTCTTCAGAGCGGCGCGTCATATTCTTACAATATCTATAAATAACTAAATTGAAGATGATGTTTTAAACTCCGTCCTCCATTCAATATCATGAACATCATTTTAAAAAAATTGCATGCATACAAATTTTTCGTAAATGGCGTGGTATATTCAATAGTATCGGGTATCTTTTCTAGATCTCTCCGGGGATCATTTTGAGCTACTGTGCCATTCACCCCCCCCCCCTTCCTGGATCGCGACGTTCTTATGGAGACCTCATTTTAACTTTTTGAAACGCAACACTTGCCTGCCCGTTTTGTACGTCTGCATTCGTTGAGTTACCAGAGAATTACACGCGTAGAACCTTTTTGCGGGTGACTTTTTATATCACGCAACGATGAAGATTTTTAGCAAAATCTTTGTCGTTCTATGAGAAGTCGATTGTTACCCTGTACGATGTGATTTTAGTGCTGGATATGACGATTTTTAAAAAGGGTGAAACTCGTTCTAAACAGATAAACACGCAGACATTACGATAGTTTAACTCTCGAGTAATGATGTATCATATTTACAGTCGATTTGTTGAAAATCTACATAACCTTCACCAAGTGCCCTTTACATTGTGCTATACTTCGAAGGATGGAGATTTGCTCCCTATCACTAATCACGAGGTTAGTTTGATCATGCAACCTTCAATCTAATTCGAGCCCTTACTTATTCTCAAATAGCATATAATGTTCTATATTTGTAAATTTTTGACGAGATGTTTAATCTCACATTCAATAATTTTCAAAAGACTTTCGTTCGCAGCTCGGGGGAAAATGATTTTATGTCGCTCAAATTTGCCTTTTACCTTTTGTAATAAAAGTTACTCCCATTTTTCCGAGGTGTTGGTATTCTTACAATTAAGTAACAAGCGTGATTTTTCTGAAATATAAAATTTTGAGTTTCAAATTACATTGACCTATCAGAGTATCGATATATTTGTGATATTTCATATTTGTGAAGGGACATGAAATTGGTGAAAATACGATTCATGCACAAACTTGCATGGTAGTTAGTGCGTCATGAGGGGGGGAGGGGAGGGGGGTGTAAGCTTCCTTGCTTCTCTGTGCTTCTGGAGGTAGTATAAAGTGCATGATGACGTCACATGTCAAAACGTCTGAAAAAAACTTAATCTCTGCCCCAATATTTGGAAAAATGAGTGTTCTGGGGATTGTCCGACCCTTAAGCAAACGGCCTCCAATATAATAACCATTGAGAACTTGCGGAAATCACTGGAATCTGCTCGACCAAATCTCCGTCTGTTGATACAGAGAAAAGGGGAGAGTTGGGAAGAGAAGTATGGTTATGGAACGGATGCTCCTGATAGAAAGAGGTGAGCAAAAGGAACGGATGCTCCTGATAGAAAGAGGTGAGCAGAAGGCGCATTGAGATCAGATATTATACTTATTTTATTTGGACCAATTGATAAAGAAAGGGCTAATAAAAGGACTTGGAAGGAGTTGGCATTGGTTACATACTTTTCGATCACTGTTTCTCTCTCGAAAAACTATGTGCGTTTATTCAAAGAACTTTTTTTTCTCAAAATGCTTACATTTAGGGCCGAGATAAAGCACTGACCACTTGAGGTTTTTACCCTATACTTTTGTATTATATCCCTCCAACCCGTGGACATTTATTTCGAATATTGAAGAAAGTAATGGGTTTTTTTTTTGCTTCCATAAGAAAATGGAGGAGATACATATAAATGCAGATGCCTTTGATGGTTCCTCTCCAAATAGGAACCCACAGTTTGTAATCTAACATTTTGAAAGTTTTGGAATCGATTTCTCGTAATACTCGAGAGAGAAACCGAAGAAATGCACGATGTTTGACACAGCGTTTCGAGAGCGGAAAATAGCGAGACGACTAGAGGAAAAGAGAGACAATGCGCGCGCGAGAGAGTGCAGACAGTCAGAGAAAACGCGACCCGACACGCGACGCATGAAAGGGCGGGAGGAGAGAGCCTCCCCCGCGCCCAAAACTACAGTAACTACCTATTTTGATGCGCAATATTGGCAAGCTGCCAATTTTCTGTGTCCGCTCTCCACAGGGCTGAAACGCTGTGTATGAGGGAGTCGCTACGTATAAAAGATCAATTACGAATTTATTGGATTATTTGTCGTTGTCTATACTCTGCGAGAAAAGGCTGGGCCAAAAAACAGAGAAGTGCCAATATGGAAATCACAATTGTGGATTGATTAGACTGAGTCTAGCAGTCTGGGAACGATCTGAATGAAGAAGAAGAGACAAAGCCTTTGTCTCTTCTTGTCACAAAGGGAATTCGAGAGAGACCTATCCTATTCCCACTCTCTTTTTGCACAGATTGATGTAATGAGATGGAAGTTATAATTTGTCTTATTATAACTCTATTGTTCCTATGTGGGAAGGAAGCGCCTTTGATCAACCTTAACCCTGATGAAAAATATGAATAAATGTAAAATATTTAACATATCAGAAAAGGAATAACTTCACTTGTTGGAATTCCAACGGCGAAACCAACCAGGAATTATTCTATTTCAAATCCTGAAGATTTTCGACAGGTGAATCTTTGAAAATATCTATATACTTCATCAAATTGTTTGTTTATGTTTATAACCAACCGATTTTGACCCCGCCTTCGGCGGGGTTCGATCGTCTGGCAAGGTTCAGCGCTGCGCAGTTTGATCCCCATCTCACAAATTCATTTCTCAAAAAGCGCGAGCGACATGTTTCGACGTGATTACAATTTCGTGACCTCTCGACTTGTTAACAGTTTCGAGACCTGTTTACGTGACTTTCGCAATAGTGAACAACGTGACATCTCTCCTTTATTAAGGAGTAATGATAAGTGAATTAGTTGTGTTGATTTAGGTCTCTTCAATCATTGATGTTGATATACTGCCAGAATCACAACGGAGAGTTCGACTGTGTAAGCATGGATCTGATAAACCTCTCGGATTCTATATCAGGTAACATGAAGAAAAGAATGGAATGTAGAAAGATGAAAAGCTTTGTAGAGATGGAACATCGGTTAGAATGACAACGAATGGAATAGTGAAGGTACAGGGAATATTCATTTCCCGTTTGGTTGAGAACGGACTGGCCGAAAGTACTGGACTACTGGCAGTTAATGATGAGGTCAACATCATTTTACCACTAATTATTTTTCCACCCTTATAAATTTATCGATGATTACTAAGTATGTCTGTAGTGTGTTCCACTTGCGGAAACCTAGTCACTTACGATTTTTTCCGAATAAGGGAACCCTAGTATTAATGTTAAAAAATACATCAGGTTCTCGAGGTCAACGGAATTCAAGTGCATGGGAAAAGCCTCGATCAGGTTACTATCTAAATATTCCGAGATACAAAAAAATCCGATAAATATTCCGATATGCCTTGAAATATACAAATTTTGAGTTATGTATCGTAAAACATTGAACGGTTCCGCTTATTATTCATATCTGTCACTTATCAACTTTGGTAGAACAATCTCCGGTCCTAGTTGATGTTCCTCTTTTCAAGAGGTGAGCTTAGTAGCCCATTCTTAGAATAAAAAAGTCTCGATACAATCAATAATGAGCTAGCAAGTAAAATGTTCCGTTATGTGTGCTAAACACCGTATTGTCAAAGTTGAACAGTTGAGTATTACGGATACTATTCATGTATTGGCAGGTGACTGATATGATGGTTGCGAACGCCCATAATTTGATTGTAACTGTGAAACCTGCGAATCAACGAAATACAATGCAGAGGTAAGCCAGAAACTTTTTGTTTAAATAGCGTAAATTGGATGTACAGGCAGGGCGGAGGACATATGAATGATGGGATAGACGATGAAAGAATGAGCATTGACGAATGATCATTCTCATGTTTTATAAGTAACTTACACTTTATATTTATTTAGTATTTGTAATTGAACCTCCCTCCCCCTTTATCCGCTAACCATCCCCGTCCTATGATAAAAACTTTTTAACATGATACCCCTGTAACTTATTTCATTGTCACCCAAATGTACAGGAAAGTGCAGGAGCGGCTGTCTTTTTATGCCTTACCTCTCTAAAGTATCCGATTAATTCGTTTCATCATATCAATATCCGTGTGAGTAAAATAAATCCACTCTTAACACACGTGCATGTAACGTCTCTTGGTTGGTTTCAAACCACTTCAATATTTGTTTTCTTCACTTCACCTTACATTTGGAAATGTACAGTAGCTAGCGAAAGTGTTCAGACATTTTTTTTTGGATTCTGCTGTCACTTTCGAAACGGGAATCAGGATTTGAAACTTTCCCATCGCAATTCAATTTCTTTATCATGTCAGACCTTAACGTCTGATGAGGATGGGTCTGAATACATCGGTAGTTGCCTGCCACCAGTCTGCTCCAATTGATCTTGTGAGATCGTCCCTCCATCGTGTTATAGGCTGCTCTCGAGCGCTCTTGTTTTGGTAGGAAATCCAAACGGTTGTCGCTTTGCTTCACTGATCGATCCATTCTCATTCGTCGTCATTTGAGTGCCCAAACAACATTTCTTCTTAGTGCTTCTTCATTCCAGTCCCGCAGTTTCATCGGCTTTCGAATCCATTCATCGCATTGCATTGATATCTTCATCGAAATTAATCCATTTCCATCGAAGGGGAAGGGTGAAAGAATACCGAGATATCTCCTCCAAACTCTCACGTGTTTTTATAAAGCAGAATGATCATTATAACGAGTTTCTAGTATGTTTAGGAGGAGAGAACTCTGAATTTACAAAAAAAAGCAAAGCAGCAGCCACTGTAGAAAGCAGCACTACTTGAACTTGTTATTTCTGGGTAGCCCTAGGACCCTAGATCACATTTAATTTTCATTTAAAAAAGTTTGGCGAGATAGAAACATTTATTGTAGGAATAATTATTTTTCCTGTCAAAAATACTTAGGTGTAAATCGATCGATTTCGTCTTCTCTATTTTCCCCCATTCCCTTCATAGAAGCAAATTACCCTCCACACTTCCTCTGTGATGTGAATGTTTCAAATCAATTGCTCCCCTGACTCAAAAGTAGAGTTGTTTATGCGTAATTCCGCGTTGCCAACACAACTTTTATATTCTCTGAAACATGTAATTTTTAATTTCCACAGAGTGAGAAAGACGCACCGGTCTCATTAAATCGAAAATCAGCATTGGAGAGACCGAGTTGCGGAAAAAAGAGAGCGAGGAATGAATATGTGAAAATCCGTAGTCCGTTTAGAAACCCCTACTCAATAGTTATAGCAGAAACAAAAATTGTCGGAATACTTTTGCTCGCTTCTGTATATAATATACGGTATATTGTAGATGTATGTTTGCAGCCATCTTTTATATAATTGTACAAGAGAATATGAGCATGTTGTACCGTATACTCGTGTATCCATATCGTATTATCCATCCTTCTTACTTCTCTCGTCCACTTGCTTCTACCGTTGTCCGTGAGTATATTCGTCAGAGGGGATTCCCTTGTTGGACTAGCTTCTTTCTCCCGTATAGGTATCAATCACTACATTTTCTTTTCATTCTTTCCTTTCGCAGATCCGTACAAGATGATCATTTTGGATATAAAAATTTCAATTTTGAGGTTAATAATATCAACTATCAGGTCCTGAGGTATTTTTTATTCCTATACGATGTCGTTCAGAGCTGGTGTCTAGGGTTCGATAGGGTTCGATAAACGAGAATCGAGCATATTCATTCGTTCGTCTCATTTCTTCTCAAATGAGACGATCTCTTCTCGACTTAGAGTTCTCAGCGAGAACTATTGTCGACTGATTGTGAGAACTCTTGCGAGAACAGTTCTTATTCGATTTCTTCTAGTGTTCCTCAAGTGAGACATTCGTGGAAACTGAACAAAGGATCTTCATTTTTAATTATTTTTTTTCGCCTCTATTTTTCCATTTTAAATGTCTCCATTTTTAATTTAGATTTTCATATTACTTATAACTCGGCAATTTTAACAATAATTTGCTTGCACATACATCCCTTATCTTCGCCATACATGAAAGTGTTAGGAAACATCGCCCATGACAGTATTTTCGACGGCTTTGTTTTCTTTCCGGCTTGCGTTGGCCAAAACAAGCCAAAACTTGCGTTGTGCCACCTCTTCTCTTTATCGATTTTCTGGCTCCACATAACCGTTATTTTCTCAAAATTATGTTCATTCGAAAGCTCTTGACCTGATCTATCGCATGGACCCTATTCTATCTATAAATTAGGATGCTTGGTCGGCCATGCTTAGGATTAGGAAAACTGATTTAGCATTTGCTTATTGTTAGGCTGGTTAATCTAGGACCTAAGTGCCTACATTAGTCTGCTCACTTTGTATTCTTGTTCTATATAAGTGTCATATACGTGTTTGCGAACGTCTCTATCGTCTTGTAAAATGTGGTCTATACAGTAGACTACTTGCCGAAATTCACATATTTATTCAGGATTGGTTGCTTTCCTTATATTAAATATCATTGCACAGCACGACCTGTGGAAGATCTTTCGAAAGAAGATCTTTTCTGGAGAGCTATTACTGTAGCCAATCTTGGTGGGTCTCTAACTAAAACGTTTTTTTTTTTATAAATCGTGTATGCAGGAATTCCTTGTATTTTGTACGGTATTGCCGCTACTATTCTCATCACGGAAACTGAAAAAATCAAAGTGGAGCAAAGAGAGATTCCTATTTACTTTCTAATAAAAGAAACTTGGTGAGGTGAGGAAAATCTCTCATTAATGAACTCATTCATTTTTTTAAAATAGATAATTTCCAAATTATTGTAGATTGATAAATTGTGGTCATCCAGATGGTAGTAATGTTGTCAACATCTGCGTTGGAGTATACTCCTTCTCTCTATGCGTGGCTCATTCTTATATTCTTTGTTTTCCCCCTCATTGGATTATCGTATAAGGTATTTCGACAAATACTTGAAAATAACTATTTATTTTCATCGTCTTGTTACAAGGAAAGAGCAAAGAATGCGAAATCGTTGACATAGTTCTACATTTTTCGTCCAAATGCACATTTACCCATGTACGGGACACTGTTATTCGTTGTCCGACACTTACGCAAACGGGCTGTTATAATCCAAGTTGTACGAAATGATGAACGAATGGCTATAAGCGATAAAAAAAATTTGTATACGAAACTTTTATAACTCTGAAACTATGTCGATAATGTTTCGATACCATTGTCAGGTTATGAGCACTGCGTTGATTGTCACTCTTCGCGTTATATACTCTCTCTATCTATACATATATTTTTCTTCCGGTGATCACACGAATAAGGTGAGTATCGACCAACCAACCTCCGAAGTCCCCTCTCCTATGCTATTACTAGAGTTCTCTTGTTCAAATTGATTCCGCAATTCCACAAGGGCGATCTAAGGTGGAACGCAATTCGGCACTTCTATAGATCCGCGGGCCAGGACCAGACAAAGCCTAAGCACTGAGCCTAAGCAGTCTCAGGACTAAATTTGGAGTATGCGCAGTATAAGAATCATAATAATAATAGTCTAGGGCTGTCGGAACTTTACCGAGCTCAAGGCTGGCCCGCGGATCTATAGTAGTGCCCGCAATTCCATTCGTTCCGTTACCTCTAGTGTTGTTTTGCTCGAGTCGAACTTGCGAGAAAATCGCGCTCGCCGAGTTCATTTTTAATATACTTTTTAATATTTAATATACTTTTTAATATAGTAAACAACTCGCGAGTTGTTTACTACTCGCGAGTCAATTTTACACTTAGACTCGCGATCGACGATTCGCTCGGAATAACAACACTACTTACCTCTCCCCCTTTGCGGCGAATGGAATTTTAATTGTGAACCACTCGAATGCGAGCGATGCTGGGGAAATGAGTGAGATGGTATGGAATTCCAATAGGCTGATTATCCCAACAAGAGAACCCTTGTTATTGCATCTCCGCTCTTTAAGAGTATGCGTTTTAAGTATCTCACGGGTGCTCAGCACCAGTAACTTAAAACGGCGCTAGGATAAAATAATTTTGATTTCGCGCAATACAGTATGCTACAGAAATCCTAAATCTGAAATAGGCATCAGTAGGGGGAGCGAGCCTTTATTGCGCATCAAAAGAGAGCTAGGTATACACCTGCGCGAGCTCTAGTCTCGCCGGGTAAGACACAGGCGAGAGAGGAGAGGGTAAGTGGGCGGAGCCTCGCACTGTCTGACCGCGCCGCTCTCTCTGCATTTGAATTGTAGGCGCGCGCCGCTTTTGAACCGCCGTGCCTATTTCTAGATGATGATTAGTATGGATACACACTCTTTTTTGAAAGGAAAGCCGGGATGCGTTCGGCAGTATAAGCCCATTATTAGAAGCATCTGCAATCAAACGCTTTCATATGAGCAATAACGGAAATATAGCGATTTTAGCGAAAACTTGAAACGACTTCCGGAAAATCCGTCAAAACCGGAAAATAGTGACTTTTCGGCTGAGTTGAGCTGTGTCACGTATATGATTTTAAGTTCAGATTTTAAAATAATTATTTTAGCAGTAGTTTTAGTATTTATTTATTTATTTTCTGATTCAATTTATTCAGTAATAATATTCTGCAAGCTCTGGATACATCAGCAGGCATGAAAATTGCGTACTTTTTATAAACGAAAGTGCATGCGAAAAAGTGATTTTGCTAACTTCAAACGGTCATAACTGCCATCCGAAAAAATATTTCGCTATAAATTGGGTATCGGTGGATAGCTAGAGGTATTTCAAAGCATATGAGGAGTGGTTCATTCAAAAGGATGGCCAATGGCGAGATTGGTGTGTCAAAAAACATGAAAGTTCACGCAAAACAGTGATTTTTCGAACTTCAAATGATCACAACAACCGTCCGAAACGACTTTTTGCAACATGCGTATATTTAATGGGTAGCTAGACGCATGGTGGAGCGAATGAAACCAGTCTCACTCAAAAGGACGGCCATTGGAACTAGTGGCATGCCAATGAAAAATTTTTTCTTGAGCCATAATTAAGAAAAACGCCAATACTTATTATTTGAGGATAATCATGTTTGGTTTATGTATTGCAAGCAGTAGTAGGGTGTTAATAGATATCGTTGAAACAAATAAAAATAAAATTCGATAACGAAATCAGCCTAAAAATCAATAATCAGAATGGAAAAAATACGCCCAGTTCTCGATAGAAACGGAAAAAATACGGTAGAAAGCGAGAAATATGATAAGTCGGCTGAGGTTTTGGATTGCACCCGCGACCGCACGCCGCGGTACCTATCTAAAGTGTTTCCGCTAGATTTTCCCCTATTTTTAAGACATTGGTATTTCACAATATATCCCTCCCTCCTCAAACAAAGCTTGTTGCGAGTACAGAGAATATCAAAGACGTCGACTCGAAAAGTAGGAGGGGATTTCAAAATTTTCGAGTGCCCAATGGGAATACAATACCCGAAGAGATCAGCATGTGACTTAACACCCAACCCACATGATTCTGATAAATAAATTGAAATGGGGATGCCAAAAGGATATCCGATATATTGGAATAGACTATATCGTATGGGATATTTCGTTTTGGCTCAAACTCCTTATTTTCACATCTTCTCTCTCTCTCATCTCTCTCTCATTCTTGATCAGTTCGGGCTTGTTTATTTTCCACACATTCTTCTCCATCTCATGTCCCTCTTTCTTATTCCGAGGGCAGACCACAATACGATACATCGTTTTGTGGAATGTGAGGGTAAATATTGCCAACATATCGTTTTGACATCCCTAGTGCCCATCTCGAATAATTTTTTTACAGATCAAATCAAAACCAAGTTCTACCGACCTATCGTGAAGCGTAACTTCATCTTCAGTATATTAAACGCCACTCCCCTCCCCCCTCTCCCCCACTAACAAATTACTTAGTATTGGATAAAGTTGATGTGTATGATGACTCCGGAGCCCTTTTTCACATAAAGATGTCTTGTGTAAGATACGACTCCATCGTACTCCATCATACGTCCACCTTTTCTTCTTTTTCGCCATCTTGTGCAACTAAATTCATTTCCTTTTCTCTCTCTATAACCAAAGTCTATAACTTGAATCTCTTAACCGCTCATTAGAGACATGATCGATCACCGTACATCCTACCATCCATCTTTGCCACGGAGGTTCAAACAACTCCTCCGCCCTCATTTAATTTTCACTAGCAGCTGCGGCTCCGCCCCCTCTGGCTGGTGAGGGTTGCGAGAGCGCCACTCTCTCACTTTAATCTCTGGTATTGCTCACCTAATAGGCCACCTAATTTCCCACCTAATAGGCCACAAGTTAGGTGGGATGTTCGGCGAGTTATTAGGTGGCCTATTAGGCACGAAAAGGGCACACTACACAGAATGGTGAATTCGAAAAGGATGTGCAATTCGAACGGGGAAAAAATTGGCAAATTTCCAATCATAACATTTTGCAGCATTTCGCATCTGCTAAACACGAACTGTTGTGTTTTCGTCATATATTTCTGTATTTCGCTTTCGGATATTTGCTCTAACCAACTATAGTATACAATAATGAAGTGCTCTATCGTTTGCAATTACTCATTTTAATTAATTAAGCGAATTCGCATACTATAGTTCGACTTTAGTTTTCCCTATA
>LS485483.1:0-28852 GCA_900490705.1 Pristionchus arcanus
CAAAGAATGAATTTAGATACCGTAATCCTGCAGGCCAAACTACAGTTAAAAATTTCAGTGGCACAATTCAAAATTTGGGCATAGCCTTCGGCCATCCTATTGAAAAATGCCACTAAAATAATGCGATTAAGAAGTTGTAAACTATTTGTACTCACCTTGCTATCGTTCCTCTTCGACGTCGCATCCGAGCGGGGCTGCCTTACTTTCGCAGAGGACGGAAGGGAGGCGAGGATTTCGCAGAGGACGGAAGAGTGGCGAGGAAGCTCTGCAAAGAATGAATTTAGATACCGTAATCCTGCAGACCAATCAATAATCTGCATGTACAAATTCGAGCTTACGATAATAACAACATACAATAGAATATCGTATTTCAAGTGAGCAGAATTCAACAATTACGATTACAATGTGATCTAAATTTAAGATGGGCATCATTGCTCACGAAACAAAAATCCAGTTGGAACCATAACAGTAACGCTCAAAATAAATTTCACTGCACTAAGAGACGATTTTTAAAGATGATACTCATTATGTAAATGTAAAGAATCCGGGGAATAAACTCAGTGGGCTCAAAATAGAGATGATCAAAAATCAAATCTTCTATCACAGGAAACGAAATAATTGAAGAATTCAATATTACTAGGGAATGCTTAGAATAATTGAAACTACTTGAATCAAGAAAGGCTTTTTTTACAGGCGCAAATGTATTCACTTCATGATCAGCTTGCTTCCAATCAAGCTTCTTCATCACCACTATTACCTGATTGGGCCAAGCGCGAGCGCGCTTTTTCCTCTCCTCTTCAGTCATCCCTTCGTCGGAGGAATGGCAGGAAGGGAAGAAAGGAAGAGAGGGAAGGGAGGGAAACAGAAGACGGTCCCTGAAATCATTAGAGATTACGACAGTAATAACAAACAATAAAATATCGGGCACTTCTTTACTTTAGTACCCAAAGGTAGAAGACTATTTGATTCTTCGCTCATTCGATCGCTCGCAGTCTCATTTCTTACTACCCACTACCCACACTAGTTAGAGCGCCGTCTAAGTGCCAAAATATCGTATTTCAATTGGGTCGTAATCTGTGAGTTATATTCAACAGTTACAATTACAATGTGATCCGAATTTCAGATGACTCCCACTAAATTGCTAGGGAAAGGTTTCTTACGAAACAAAAAAAACCATGGGAACCAAAATAGTGATTTGTCTCTACACTAATCAGGAGGTCATATACAATATTTTTAAAAGAAGGTACTCGCTGAATGGCAAATCAAAAGAAGCTCGGGAAAGATAAACTCATTGAGCACCAAATAGAGATGATCAATATTCACAACTTCTATCACAAGAAACGAAGCGAACGTTGAATAATACAATCACTATGGTTAGGATAACTGAAACTATTTGAAACCGGGAAGGCTATATTTACTGCCGCACATTCACTTCACTTCACGATCAACTTGTTTTCAAACAAGCTTCTTTATCACTACACCTACCTGCTTGGGCCGAGCTTTTCCTCTCCACTTCGGTGGAATGAGAGGAAGTGAAGGGAGGGAAGGGAGGGAGACGGAAGACGATCCCTGAAACAATTCAAGCTTACGACCACAAACAATCAAATAGCGTGTTTAAATTTCAGCGATAATATGATAATATGTGAGCTGAATTAAGGTATAATTACAATGCGATCTAAATTTAAATGATACCAACTGCATTTCAATAAAAACGTTGCTAACGAAACCAATACCCAGTGGGAATCATAATAGTGAGAATATAAATACATTTCACTATACTAATCAGACGAATGTTTTTTTTAGGATAGTTCCGACTGAATGGCGAATGTAAAGGTGATTAAGAAACATAAATTATGAGGGTTCCAAATAGAGGTAGTAAAAATCACAACTTCTTTCAAGGGAAATGAAACGAATGTTGATAAATACAATCACTATGAATGGTTGGGATAATCGTAACTACCTGAATCCGGGAAGGCTATATTTACTAACGCACATTCACTTCACGACCAACTTGCTTCCAATCATGCTTCTTTATCTCGACTCCTACCTGCTTGGGCCGAGCGCGAACTCTCTTTCTTCACTCCAATTCAGGCATTTCCTCGTCGGAGGAATAGCGAAGAGGGAAGTGGAGGGAGACAGAAGGAGGTCCCTGAAACTATTCGAGGTTGCGATTGAATGAATAATCAATAAAAATCGCATTTCAATTGGGTAGCAATCTGTGAAAAGAACTCAACAGCTACAATTACAATGTGATCTGAGATTTAGATCATACCCTCTGAATTGCAATAAAAAAGTTGCTTACGAAATCAAAATTCAATTGGAACCATAACAGTGATGCTCAATATAAATTAAACTACTCTAAACAGGCGAATGTATTTTTAAAGACAGTACCCACTGAATGGCAAATTTAAAGAAGCTCGAGAAAGATAAATTCAGTGGGTACCAACTAGAGATGATCAAAAATCACAACTTCTATCACAAGTAGCAAAACGAACGTTGAATAATACAATAACTTTGTACAGTTAGGATAACAGACACTACTTGAATCCGGAAAGGCTTTATTTACAGACGCATATTTACCACTATTACCTGCTTGGGCCGCTCGCAATCGCGCTTTTTCCTCTCCTCTTCTCATCGAAGGAATGGGAGGGAAGAAAGAGAGAGAGAAGGGAAGGGAGACAGACGACCGTCCCTGAAACAATTCAAAGTTAAGTTGTGATTGTCAAAACAAACAATAAAATATAGTATTTGCCGTAATCTGTAAACAGAAATCGACATTTACAATTACTATTCGATCTGGATGACTCTGAATTGCAATGGAAAAGTTGCTCACGAAGCCAACAATCAGTGGGAATCATAGTAACGAGGCTTAAAATAAATTTCACTGCACTAATCAGACGAATACATTATTAAATATGGTACCTACTGAATGGCAAATCTAAAGAAGCTCGAGAAAGATAAATTCAGTGAGCACCAAATAGAGATGATCAATATTCACAACTTCGATTACAAGAAACGAAGCGAACGTTGAATAATACAATCACTATGGTTAGGATAACTGAAACTATTTGAAACCGGGAAGGCTATATTTACTGCCGCACATTCACTTCACTTCACGATCAACTTGTTTCCAGACAAGCTTCTTTATCACCACTATTACCTGTTCGGGCCGTGCGCCAACGCGCTGTTCCTCTCCACTTCGCTTCAGGAAGAAGCTGCATGTTGCGGCCAGAGGTGATGATGGGCGAGATACCGAACTCCGGTTCCTCTGTTGGAGGACATTCTCACACAAAGCCAGGAGAACGAACCGGAAGAACCAGTCGACATGATTCCTGCGATTAGTACTTATTTCCATACATATTCCTTTGGTTTATTTTTTTTGTTGCTTGCCAAGCAATTTTGATTTGAAACCAACCGAAAGGGCGCGGTCCTTTGGAGAGTCTTCGACCTCAATGGTCTTGACTCCAGCCAGAAGCTGCATGAAGAGGCCAGAGGCATCAAGGCTCCCCTATTGGAGGCCATGACAACACGAAACCAGTGGAGCGGATCAGCAGTCAGTCGACACGATTCCTGTAAGTATAATGTTTCATGCGAGTATTTATATGGAAAATTTCACAACAACAATAAATTTTGAAATATCTTTTACAATACATTTGGTGAACAACGACTGACCGAAGAGGGCGCGGTCCTTGGGCGAGTCTTCTACCTCGATGATCTTCGCTCCAGCGAAAAACTGCGTGGTCAGACCAGAGGTGACGATGGCGAGATACCACGCTCCCTTAAGATTCCCCTATCAGAGGCCGTGATCACTCGAAGCCAGACGACACGATTCCTGCAATTAGCACTTTAAATTTATATTTTTATATGGTTTGTTGCCAAGAAAACAAGCGATTTAGAAAGGGAACATACCGAAGGGGCGCGGTCCTTGGGCGAGTCTTCTACCTCGATGATCTTCGCTCCAGCGAAAAACTGCGTGGTCAGACCAGAGGTGACGATGGGCGAGTCGAATCCGAGTCCGAATCCGAATCCGAGTCAGACCAGAGGTGACGATGGGCGAGTCGAATCCGTCCAGTGATCACTGTGCAGAATGGGCGATAACCTCTCTCCTCAATCTTGCCAATTAGAATCTATTTTCTGTATAATCATTCCAGTAACACTACCGCCAGGCCATATCCGAGACTAACTCCCATTCTTCTAAATATAATCTTATCGCAAAAAATACCACTATATGTTATAATCACCATATTACTCCCGTTTCCTGCTCATTTTACCCCTCCCCCTTCTCACTTGTACGCATAGTATACTATAGAACCATCTTAGATGAAGGAACAAGACAGGGGCGGCTGGGTGATTTCGGCCACTCCATACCGACCGCTGCCTCCTTCCATCAACCAAAAAGGCTCATGCTGGCTTAACAATCATATTCACCCCCCCCCCTTGCAACCTACATCACAACAGAGATGTTCTATCCATACACCGTTTCTGATAGATAGGATCATTGATTGATGATTGCCACTAAGGGAATAATCCACCTTATCAACCTCTAACCGTATTCAATGATAGCGCCGAAAATATTCCAGAATCTCCCAATAAACACCCTTCTAAAGTGATGCTAATCGGGTTTAAAGTAAAGTATACCATATCATGAATTAAGATAATGAACAGAATAGAGTCACTATACCCGGTATCACAGTTGAAATTCAATTTGCGCCCTATAGAAATATGTTAATAGCAGAAAATATCTAATAGCAGAAAATATTCCAATATCATTGTACACCATCTAACACCAAAGGAGGGAATCGGGTGATCTTCGGTTTCCTTTCCGGGAACAGGGTGTGTGGATTGTCACATCACCGACAATTCCGCCCCGGAGGGTACATGCCAGCCCCGGAGGGTAAGACACGAACTGCCAACCCATGGTTTCTCTCCATGGGTTCCCAGCTAAGCTGCTTATGTATTCGGTCCCTTCCAGTTGACCAAATCACACCCGATTCAGGGGGCTAATAGGGAGGGAAACCATTACAAAATGAAGGAAGAATCTACCCAACGAACAACTATTACCACCACTTCCAACATTTAAAAGGGAGCAAATAGGGAGAGAAAAGTAAGCCCGTCAGAAACCACCTTCCACCACCAGTCAACCACCAAAACCACCAGTCATTCTGTTCTCAAGGCAATAACGCCTAATCCTCCAATTTTACCACACCTCCCTCGAACTCGCACAACACACAGTCAACATCAAAAGCTTCACAGGAATTAATTGAGTTAGCGCGGCCCAGCCTCACTCCACTTTAAATCAAATCTATCCCCCCGACTCACCCCTTTCATACTCGACAGTTCCCATTCCTCCTGATTTCTGTTTCACAGCTCCCTCAATCTATCAGCAGAACCGATGTCACTAGCGCTACGAAATCGATTCTAATCGAGAAAGTGATCAAGCCCAGCACCCATTAGTTTTATCTCATGAATCTTTTTCTACAATATTTCTTCCCCTAGCGATTTGCTTCAAGAGACTATCCTAGTCCGCATACCCCGCTTCAAACTCGTTCAACCACTATTAAGCAACTACGATCCCAGTCACTTATTTTTTATCGCGAAAAATTAAATACGCTAAGAAAGTGTCATTGAAAAATAGCAAAATAAAAAAAGGCAAGCACAACATCACCGCAGTTGCCGAGAGGCATGGAAAAGGTAGGGGAGAGGGCGTGGGGAGGGAAAGGCGGACGGGCGGGCGCTTCGACGCCGTGGAAGGGCTCGCCTCCCTCCTTTGAATCCATCACAGGGAGCGGCATCTTTCGTCGCCCTACAGAAAGCTTGATTAACCAGTGAAACATGAGCTAACAAAATACGATTAGTAGCTAACAGATGACACGCAAAGCGATGTTATCGATGGCGCGAGCAAAAAGTAATTACTGAATAAACTGTACAGCGCGCACGACCGTACAACGAAGAGGGAATGGACGGGCAAATAGTTTTGGAATAGCGGTGTAAGTTCGCGAATAAGTTCATGACTTGTACTACATGGTCGTCCTTACTGACGCCCTCGCGACTCGTTCGTGCTGGCTCTAGGATAAATTTGCCGCAAAATAAAATTTATTATAAATTGTAAAAACAATGAAAGCGCTTCGAAAACGATCGATACGTGAATTGTCATCATACGGATGCGAGGGCCCTCTCAAAACAGCTTTTCAGCACCCCAACAGTGAAACAGAGTATGGCAAAGCAAAGAATGACGCTTCAAGATGCTAAACAAGATGCATTTTATACTCGATGCATGAAGCAATCTTTTTGAAGAGGGCGGCGGGTTTGAGCATTAAGTCAAAGCGAGCGGACAAACGAAGGGAAGACTCCGCTTCGGGCTTGAAAGTACGATACTTGGGCTAGCCAGTGATCGTTTACAGGTGGAGAACACACGACAGCGATTGTAAATCAAAAACGCGGTCAGAAAGTGATGCTAGAAGTCAGGAAACATCAGTTACAACGGTAAACAAATAAAGATGATGACAAATCTTTTGCGCACCCTATTCTCTGCTCCAACTCTGAACATAGATTACTGTAAGTTTTGCGTTTCAAACTTTTTTTTCGAAATTTCGAAAACGACAAACTCGTTGTTTGTAGCTTAATCATGGAGGCGCGCATAGCTCGTAAGGGAAGAGGCAAGCATGACAACAGTATCATGTAATAAAGGCAATTGCGAACGACACGCGCGCGTTGAGGTGATTTTCAGAAGGTCAACGATAGTTTCAAAAAGATTCCCGCGGGAAAAGGGGGCGCAAACAGAGCAGGGGAGAGCGCGCACACGCAAGGGGAAGGAAGGAAGTAAGACTGATAGGGAAGATGGGAAGGGACGAGAGGATCGATCGTCTGGGTAGATCACTGCGACGGACGGTCGAGGGCGGAGGTGAGAGAGTACGCGAAAGTGAGAGAGCGCGAGGGGAGGGGGAGAGGCTCGTCCCCCAGAGTCACGCACGCAGATCAAAGAATCAAGGGGCGCAGCCGGTCGCGTCTATTGGATCCGGTACGGTACCATGACAAACCAAGTGAAATAACAAGCCGGATTGGGATCTGGGTACGGTGCCAGGCAAAATCAGAAGCACCAATGCTAGGGACCGAGATTGGGATACGGTATCTGCCAATTCCAGAAGAACCAAAAAGCAGGATCGGGATCGGGATCTGGTTCCGGGTACGGTATCAGGCACTAACAGATGAACCAATCGAGCCAATTGAATTGTGAGGGGTACGGTAGCTCGGGGAAATAGAATCTTGAGGGGTACGGTAGATCGAGCCAATCGAATAGTGAAGGGTACGGTAGCTCGGGAAAATCGAATCTTGAGAAAAATCGATTGATGGAGTACGGTAGGACAGAATTCGATAGATGGTGTGCGGTAGGACAAAATTCGATGGATGGAATACGGTAGGAGTACAGTAAGTGCGCAATCGAGTAAAGCACGCGCATCTCTCCTCCATCCATTCCTTCCCTCACCCTGAAATCGTCCTGGGCAACTACTTCCATTCTTCCATTCGACAACTGATGTATCTCTTTAATTCAAAAGTCGATTGTATTAGTTGTAGCTAGAGAAATTGTGCTTCTTGAAAAAGGGCAAAAAATTCGGAACGCTTCACGAATTTGCGTGTCATCCTTGCACAGGGGCCATGCTAATCTTCTCTGTATTGTTCCAATTTTAGTATATGTTCATTTGGAATTAACGGAATGGTGAAGATGACAGGAACTTATATAGGGACGGCAAATAGCGCGTCCTAGTCGCGCCGGATTAGCAATTTCTGAGTACTTCGACCGAGTGGAATTCGTTCATTGTTGGCTATCTCTAAAGTATTTCGTATTTCGAGTATAACTCGCGAACTCTTTAACCGATCTGCCCTGAATTTCTCTGGTTTCTTCGTCTATCACTTCGCATTCGATCAGCACAAGTACAGCATCCGCGCACCATCTGCGAGAAAATGGCAGTAAGGTAACAGGGACGATCGATGATTTTTTATCTATTCTGCGCGAGCTCGATCGAACTCTCCAAGAAACTCTCCAAGAATCTTTTACCGATCCGATGCGACAATGAATGAGAAACAAATTCTTTTGACAGTTTCGTCTTCTATATTACTAAAATATCATAATAATATTTAAACTGAAATTACTTAAAATAAGGCGACTATTTTTTCAACCAATCGAGAATTCCGGAAATTATTTGCACAGCCCTGATCAGAATTAGAAGAACGAATGAGGAATAAATATGTGAGCCCATGCAGTGAATCACAGCCGCGCCTCATTCCAATTCATTCATTGACTTATCGAAATCGGAAAGACAATCGAAATCATTATCAAACACCTCCCATAATCCTTTGTCATCTTTGATAACCTCCGGAACCTCCACAAAATTTATGATGACGTTATCACCCTGCTATCATAACTGCTGATAAGGAACGAGCGCGGCATGATAAATTGCCCGGGTCTCCTAGTCATCTATCATTTCTCATCATCCCGGTGCCGAATTTGCCATTTTATTGGTTAAAATGAGGCTCACCGTCCTTCTTCTCGCGATATTTTGCGCTGGACAAGTCGGCTCGAGAGGTACCGCATCAATTCGTCCTATAATTAATCGGGCCGCGACTTACTCATTGCAAGCCGTTTTTGCATATCGTTTTCTGATAGAACACGATGATTGAAAAGATAGCAAATCGAAGTCCCTACTCTTACTCCGCATCTTTGCAGTGAGCAAGGGCGGCGAAAATCGTGGATCCAGCGGAGCGAGGGGTTAGTATTCAAAGTATTCAGTATTTAGATCACTGTTCCCTTTTCCTTTCAGGTGATCCATTCGGTGGAATTGGAGGAGCTCGAACAACTACCAGCTCACCTTTCGGAGGATTCAAAGGTATCACTTCTTCATAGTCTATGACCCTCACCAGATCGATGTTCCTTTATCCTTACAGGTGATCCATTCGGTGGAATTGGAGGAGCTCGAACAACTACCAGCTCGCCATTTGGAGGATTCAAAGGTATCGCCTCTTCACATTTTATGCCTTACCAACTCGATGTTTCCTGTATTTTTTCAGGTGATCCATTCGGCGGAATTGGAGGGTCTCGAACAACTACCAGCTCGCCTTTCGGAGGATTCAAAGGTATCAACTCTTCGTAGTCTATGCCTCTCACCAGATCAATGTTACTTGCATCCTTGCAGGTGATCCATTCGGTGGAATTGGAGGAGCTCGAACAACCACTAGGAGGCCCTTCGGAGGTTAAAAAAAACTTCACAGTCAATCTTCACCAGCTCGTGTATTCTTGTAGGGGGTCGAACAACGTCCAGAAGTGGAAACAATGGATCCAGCGGAGGCTCCCGAGATCAGAGACCAATCTTCATTGACGGCAGTTCCAGGCAAGTTTTCCTTATCTTCAGTATCCGCTACAACCATACCTATCACTTATCCGTTTCAGCCCGTATATCGTCAATCCGCTAGTCCAGACAACCTACGTCGGATGCCCGAGCTGTTTCTCGACAGGAACCGGGTTCTATACGTAAGCAAAATTTGCTTTGAATCCTGTAGGTACGGAATAGAGTTCGAAATACGGGTCGCCGTCTCTTCATTTCACATACTCACTCGCCTCTCTGACCGGTGAGAGAGCTCGTGAAATGAAGAGACGATTACCCGAATTTCTAACTCTGGTGCGAAACTAACGATGTTGCAGGATTAATCACGGCGGTTTCGATTACACCTACTACTCGAGCCGTGCGTTTCTGCCCAAGACGGAAGATACAGTGAAGTGGGTTTATTGTGTTTATTAAATTTGCTCTTCTTTTAGATGTGAAGAGGCCAAAAATGGCCATATTTTTTTGGAAAATGAATTATAAAATCAATATTAATCATCATTTAGATGCTCCCGAAGCACGACTGATCTCAAGCAGCCGGATCGACATGTGCTTCAGAATATCACTACCTCCGTGTTTGTTTTGCCTTTTTTTCTATCTCGAACTTCGCATGAAAACTCATTCCGTGATAGCCGATTCTACCGTATCCCATTCCAGAACTACCGAAATGGCATGGACCTGCCCAGCCAGAAGCGTGTGCTGTGAGTGGGAGTGCTGCAGGAGTAGGCGTCCGAGTCTGTCTGACGGCGCTCTAGTACGTGCCTTGATTACAGTATGCCAATGCACGTTACCCACACCCGACCTTACCTATGTACCCCACCAAGTGTGGTTGTCTCATGATAACTGTAAAACCGCCTAGGTTGTGGAAGCAACTTTAGCACACGTTGCAACGTTGAAGATATGGGAGGCTATCAGAATAAAGAAGCCGTTTCTTCAGTAAATATTCCATTTTCTCCCAACGATGCTCTTCTCACAGGTTGCGCTATGGATCATTCTCGGCATCGTCGCTTTCGTAGTCGGCGTCGTTCTTTGCATTTGGCTGGTGAGTACGGCTGGTTCATTTCCGCTCTCCATAGCTCGCGAATCCGCATCCTTCTTCATGAAGGAAATAGCGATCCGGTGTGCAGAGAATAGAGAGAAGGGTGCCCACGCCACTTTATGCTTGAAAATAAATAAGTTGTGCTGTGCTATCTTCACCGTTGAGGATAGGGGCTGTCAGAATGAAGAATCCGTCTGTTCCTTCCGCGTGATCTCTAAGGCTCCCTATCTCGAACTCTAGAGCTCCCCGTCGTCCACAAATGATCATCACCCGCAATTTAAAACGGCTGCTGATCTTCTTCATTCCCACAATCGGAGTTCAAAAATTGTGCCATTACAGGTTAGCCGCTGCCAAGAGAATCACAAGACTGAGGAGCCTCCGAGAGAAGACGCGGACTATGAAGATGCAGGTTGGAAATACTGTTATCAAAGCGTAAAATCAACGACTTTCGGATCATACATATTACAGGCAAATCACTCAAACGTACAAATCATCTTTCAGACTCGACGATCTACTCGTTACCACCCGTCTACCAAAACTACTCGTACATCCCGCCCCCAGTATATCCCGCGGCACCTCCCCCGATTTACGGATACCCCACCACCTACCCTGCGCGTACTACGGAATTGTAAGTAGAAAAATTATTGTTCCTCAAATAGGCACATCTCAAGTATCTTGGTTTTCGCGAAACCTTTGATGTTTAACCAGTCGCTTTTCCGGTTAACTATGACTCCTGCCCGAACTATTATATCTACTACGATTTGAGCAACAAATTATCCTTGTTTGTGTCTCTATCATGTCTAATCTACAGGGTATTCACTCCGTATCGTTGTCATAATTTGAAAAATGCAAAAAAATTGAATAATAAAAAATTACCGGGTTGTCTTTCAATTTGGGAGAGATCAAAGATCAAAGTCAAAGTGGCCTTTGCCCGATTTTGTTGCGTCCTTCCCATTCGCTTCAGTCGTTGTCATTTCATATTTATAAACTGTAATGTTTGCTTCAGCGGAACACTGTTTAGAATCGAGTTTATTTCGAGTTATCAAAATATTAAACATATTAAAACAATCAGACTGAGAATGTCAAATTACGCCAGCATAGAAAATCGTGATAAAACATGTGCATTCAACAGTACAAACTGAGAACCGAAATGAAATGAGATCTTATGCGAGATATGAGGGAGATACAAATGATTGATATGCAACGGGTGGAGGTAATCGATAAACAAAACAATCGGGATACGGTAGTTTAAGACAGGACTGGGTGGGAGGGGATACGGTATCGATTAGATGAGCATAATCTTGTCTTCGGTGACCATGCCCATGTTATCGGCGGCGAACTGAGAGTAGGCGGCCTCAAGCTCCTCCTCGGAGAACGACAACTTGCCTGCTTCCTGCAACGAAATGATGGGTTACGGTAGGGTACGGTATATCGATAATCAATCTTTAGTTCCATTAGCAACATAACCGGCAGGATACGGTAGTTCTCTCTCCGTCCCTCCTACACCCTATTTCTAACCCGGCGCGGCTAGCGCACACCCTTCCCACCATCCCCCGTACCTTCTGGATGAAGGCGGAGACGTCCGCGACGGGATGGAGATCCTCCGCGCCCATCGTGTCGAACGCCTTGCGAATGTACTTCTTGAACGACTTGTATCTAGAAATGTTATTGATTGTTGAATATTCTGTGAAATATTGCATCAATTGACGCTCCCGCATTACATTGACTCCGTGGAACACTCATCCCGCAGGTTGAGAAACAATCAAACGACTTATTCTTTGCAAACAATTTATTTTACTATCGGAAAGAAGCGCGAACTGCAACATTCTGCGAGGTACGCCCTACATCTAATTCGTGAAGCATCAATTCAAGTTCAGAATTGAAATAGTTTTTTTTCGATCGCTACATGTGGACATAACTCAAGCACTAAATGAATACTCTAAAGCCTCGAACAACTTCTTGTATCTGCAAATATCATTTTTGAAGTCGAAACTGTGCACGCACTGCAGCAAACTGCAAGCCTTGCCCTACATCTACTCCGTGAAACACTCATCTTGCAGGGTCATACAACATTTCGATCGCTAACAGTGACCGTCATAAGTACATGGAAAGATAATTTCTATCAGAAATGGTGCTGGTATTGCAACACTCAGCGCGTCGCACTCTTATACATCTATAACCTTCCCCATCTACAGTATCCCATCCCCATTCTCTATCTACCGTACCTGTCAACGGAGATGCTGCCGGGCTCCGTTCTCGCCCTCTTCGCGGAGGGACCCGCCGGCTCGGCCTGGCTGGACGCAGCAGTATCTGACAATTGAGGCGGATTACGGTAGGATACGGTATAGATTGACTGTTATTCTAATCTGCAGTACTCGATTCGCTATAGTAGTATTTGTTAAAGAACCAAAAGAAAAACGAATCGCGACAACTAACCTAATCAAACTAATACGATATTGGCGGTACCGCAATTCGGCGGGTCATGTAGTTCACAGCCTCATTTCAAAAGTTATATTTTTTTCATTGATCATCCCGGTAATAGCGAAGCACGACAGTGCTACGCTATGAATCCCATGGTTCCTAGACAAACCGTGTTTGAAAAAGACAGTCCCATTACCAAAACAACAAAACCACCAAAACAATAACAACAACAACAACCAACCGGTGGCTTCGGTGGTGTCCATGTCCTCATCTCCCTCGGTCGACTGCGACTGCGACGAGTCTACGGCCTTTCTGCAATTATTTTATTTATTTATGTTTTTTATAACATATTCAAAATTATTGTATTATTGTAAAGTAATTTACAAGAACAAATCCGAATGTTCGCATACGAGACTTGACAATTGGAGCAGCTGCAGAAATATCAAAGTTTTCGAACGTGGTAAATCGGTGCTGCACCGCTTCACCAAATACAGGCAAAGCCATTGGGAATTAATGGATCACATGAAGTGATAATGAAAAAACAACGATACTTATTCTCCCCATCGAATTTTACGTTTGTCGCGCGTCAACCTTCAAATGATAGGTAGCACACCTGGGTACTTTAAACTTAAGTACGCGGCCATCCGTAGAAAATTATGAATTTTCTGAGTGTTTTGTGCAAAATATGACTTTTTTTGAGAGTAATAAGGTGGATACTGGTAGAAAAAATTCGTAATTATTTGCGCGGCTACTCGTTCTTATAGGTAGCCAAAATTCCAAGTACATACTTGGCACAGGTATGATAGGTAAAAAAATTGGGGATTCGATTTCATCATGTTTTCCAATAATAAATAAATAATCCAGTAAATCTATAAAAAAAATAAATAATCGCTCACCCTCTGGTAGCTCGCTTGCTCTTCGGCAGCACCTCTTCGTCTTCCTCCTGTAAATCAGATTGTGCACGCGGAATTTTTGCGTTTCAATTACTGATTAAAGGCACACCATTCTTGAGAAATTTAGTTTCGTGTTAGTCTTCTTTGTAAACAAAAAATCTACTTTTCTACCGTACATCTATTCCCCCCTCGCTGGATCGTATCCTACTGTACACTACCGCCCTCTCCCTCCTCCCCATCCCTACCATAATCCTACCGAAAGATCTCTATCCCACTCCTACCGTAACCTCTCGGTACCGTACCTCCATTCCACTATAATCTACTTCGCACCCTACCGTACCCCCCCCCCCCCCGGCCTTTCTCTTCTTCCTCTCCTCCATCTCCATTCGCTCGCGCGGCTTCTCCTTGTAGCAAGCGAAGAACAGCAGCTGGTGCGCCTGTTAATTGGATCGTATCCTACTGTACACTACCGCCCTCTCCCTCCTCCCCATCCCTACCATAATCCTACCGAAAGATCTCTATCCCACTCCTACCGTAACCCCCCTCCACCGTACCTCCATTCCACTATCATCATCTCCCTCAGCCGCCGCTTTCTCTCCTCCTCCGGCCTTTCTCTTCTTCCTCTCCTCCATCTCCATTCGCTCGCGCGGCTTCTCCTTGTAGCAAGCGAAGAACAGCAGCTGGTGCGCCTGTTAATTTAATATTTAATTATTTATTTTATTTAATTATTAAAAATATATGATTCAATCGTTACACAAGATCTCAACGTCATACATGTACAATGCAACCGCAGATTCCATATAAACGAAAATATCCTAGTCGACAATCTGGGTTATTCGTGCTTCACCCGTTCATCAAGATGATGCGACATTGGGCTTCAACAATAAGAATCGCTCGCGTGACGAAAAAAATTAAAAATAACTTGGAAGATTTGTGTATCACTGTTCCATTAACATCTCGTGAAATCCAAAATGGTCAATGCGTCGACGCGAGAGTGTACAAAAATAACAATTCGGGGATATCTAAACAAATCAGCTCCCTAGCACCCCTACAATATCCCTTCATTTCCTCCCTACCGTATCTTCTCTTAAATTCCAATAATTAGTTTGTAATATCTGTTCGGATTACAGAATTTTCTCAAGGAATAGACGGAAAACGGTATAAAAACACCCATAAAATGACATCTCACCATACCTGTCCACGCCAGCGGCGACCCCCTTTTTGACCATGTTTAGGTCAATGAAGTCGCCGCCAAGGCTGAGAACCTATGCATCTCACTCAGTTCTCAATCAACCCCACCGTACCCCCTCCCCCCTACCGTACCTTCTCAGCATCGATCCTATCCACCGTCTTGCTCAATCTCGCTTTGGCGATCGCCGTCGACAGACGAATCAGCGTCTCCAGCTGACGCGCAGTCACCGGCATCGTCTGGAATAAAAACAATAATAATAATAGTTTTTGTTATATCAAGAACCTAGGAAAGACTCATTGTGTTTTACTCTGCGCAAGGTATTATGCACTAACGCTGCAACCACAATCCCGCATTATACAAAATTGTAGACTTAATTGTTTCGCATTCATATCAAGTCAATATTGATGGCTGCAGAAGAATTCGAATTTGATAATTCTGTGCAACCGCAAGCTTGCTGCACCAACTTATTGTTCGAGCGAATTTTCACTCCAGAATTGCAAAGGCTTTCCCATCCCAGCTTTACACACTCGAATATCTCGTGCTCCCTTTCCTTGTGCAACTCGCTGCCAGAAAATGAATACCCTTTCCTACCGTACTCACCATCTCGCCCACCACCTTTCCAGGTGTTACACCATGCTACAGTAACCCTATCTAGGATCTACCGAGCCCCTACCGTAATCATCCTCTCTCGCCCACGATATTGGTAATCCACCGTGCTACAGTAACCCTGGCTTGGATCTACCGTATTCCCACCCCACTCACCCTCTCCCGATCCGTCTTGCTCGTGTCAAAGTTGCGAATCTCCGAGTAGCAGTCGGAGATGAACTCGGTAGCTTCGGCCGTCAGCTTCGGCTTGACCGCGCGCGCCACGTGAATGTACTTCTTCATGAACGCCATCGAGAGGATCGTCTCGCTGCACGGGGTAATTATTGTAATTAATTAAATTATTTTTTTGTCGTTACGTGTGTGTAATTTGAATTATGAGATGTATCAAATGTGCATTGCTCCCGTATTGAATTGAAGTCTATTATGAACAAATTGGAACGTAGGAGTGCCGGGTAACTGCGAAATTATTGCGTACTCCAATCACATCCCAATTCACCGACAATCAATCAATAACCCCTACCGTACCCGTATCCGATCGATAATCGTACCGTGCCCTTCCAATCCCCTACCGTACCCCTGATCCACAGCCCTCCATCCCTCTAGATATCATTGTCAATCAATACCCTACCAATCAATAACCACTACCGTATTCCTACCGTACCCCTCCAATCAATCAATCAATACCGTACCCCTGATCGACGGCCGTCCATCCCCTATCCTTCTCGTAGATGTCCGTCGTCTTGCCCTCGTCGCCCTCCAGGTCGAACGTGGACATCGTCTCGACGCGCGCGCCCATCGGAAGCACCGTGCCTGAGAGAGGAGGGGATTATCGATTTATTGATTGATTGGAGATTATCGATTGACTGATAAAGAGAAAAGATCCATCAAGCTCCCATTGCAATAACCGTGCCAGAGAAGAAGTAACTACTGTCGTGGTTGCACAAATTATTCAATTATATTTAAAATAGTTTAACCGTGGAATCCCCGTTTCTTGCCCGCCCTATTTGAAGCGACCTTCAACAGGAATGATATAAGGCGCTCATCAAATGAACACAACAACAAACAACAGCCCAGTTAGATCGATGCTTCTAATATGGCATAATAACTATTAAGAATACTTCGGTCCGAAAAACGAGTGACAATCCATTCACATTTATCAATTCCTCTTTTTGCTACCAAGCTCTGCCTATCACATCCCCGTTTCACATGTTCCATATTAGGGTTGGCCATTCGGTGTTTGCAACGTTGCAATATAGGCTCTTCCCTCGCCCTTGTATTGCAACGTTGCAATGGAGGGGAGGGAGGGATGCAACGTTGCAACGAGAGGGCGAGGGGAGGGGGAGGGATGCAACGTTGCAATGGACGTTGCAACGTTGCATCCCTCCCCATCCCCTCGCCCCTCTCTCGAGCCGCCTCTCCTCGCTGTTTCCAACCCGGCGCGACTAGAGCGCATGTGTTTCTCTTATCTAATCGTCACCAGGCAATCTGCGCGACTCGCCAAAGCTTTCGAAACTTCCTATAAATGAGATAAGAATAAGGTACAATGATAATTGGTCCAACTACACAATACTCAGTTAGTTTTACTGTGCTAATCGATATAAATTTTAGCTGAGATATCATTGTTTTTAACGAAAAATTAAGCATCGCATGAATTTTCTTTGAAATATCCTCGTGCTAAAGAAATCAATGTAATATCGAAATGAAAAGTGGATTTAATTATTGTTTTCATGTTAATTTCCGAGAAATTTGTTGCGGGCACTATTTTCCGAGCTCGGAAGGTACCGAATCGTTGCAACGTTGCAACGTCCATTGCAACGTTGCAACCCTCCCCCTCCCCTCGCCCTCTCGTTGCAACGTTGCATCCCTCCCTCCCCTCCATTGCAACGTTGCAATGTCGCAACCGTTTAGCCAACCCTATTCCATATGGTCCACGCGAGCGCATCACCAACAATTTGTTCATGCCTACTGCCTTACAAAAAAGCTCTATAGTTCCCGATAAGATCTGCGATCCTCACATACAGCACGTACTAGAATTCAATCTATACACCCGCTACCGTACCCCCATCCTTCTTCCATCACTACCGTAATCTCACCATCGGGACAATTCATATACCAGCTACCGTACCCCCATCCTCATCGAATCACTACCGTAATCTCACCATCGGGCTCGCCGGGCGTCCTGTACCGGTGCAGCTTGAGCACGTGATCGGCCACGGTGCGATCACGGGACGGATCGTGCTGAAAAGGTCGATATTACGGTATTACCGTACCCTTCGTCGGATCAAAATTCATAGAATTCTACAGTATTCCCGCTCGTCAATCAATGGATACTATCGTAATCCCAATAGATACGATACTGTGAACCCAGAATCCAATCAATACGGTAATCCCAATCAATCATTCGATCGATCGATCGATAAAACTACCGTATACCTCGTCGAGGAGGACGAAGATGAGGTCGAATCGGGACAGCAGCGAGTCCTGCATGTTGATGTTCTCCATCGGCGACTTGTACGGGTCGTATCTGAACAAATAATAAAGTGATTAATTTAAATATTTTAATAAAACTTATTTTTTATTTTTTATACACGTCAGCGCTGATCTATCCATTGCTCTACCACATAGTCGCTTCCTACAAGGATCAACTGGGACGCGAAAACGCCAACCCCCGAAACTCGTACTGATAAATGTTAATCGTACGTGATCAACGGACTCAACTCATCGCAGGGGTCAAATACTCAGGCCATGAAACCCAAGATGTGACATGCTATAATAAATTTTGAAGCCTATTACACTTGCGGTGGTTAGGTTTCGGGATATTTTCTCAGATTTTGTCGGCCGGTGGTATGCTTTTCTCTAATTCTTGTTCAAATTTTCCTAAAAATGCGGCATCCATAGGTCTTTTCGGGAGGGGTATTTGACCTCTGACTCATCGTCTCTCTACTGGACTGCTGTTTTTATAATACTCCCGAAACCTCAGAGTAAAGCAGCCCCAATCTCGCTGTAGCACATCGTGCTCATTGCTCGTTCCCAAGTTTTCCGATCAATACGCCTCCTCCTAGCCAATCAATAGCGACCTTCCGTACACGTGATTGGCAGATTTTAGCCTCACCACTGTACCCCTCCCTCCCAATCACTACCGTAGCCTTTCCGTTATCGTACCTCTCCGCTATCCCCAAAAAATCAGTACCGTACCCCCACCCCTACCGTACCTTCCATAGACAGGATTGGCCGCTGCCAGGACGGAGCAGCGGGCGTTCAGTCGGGCATGGATGCCGGCCTTGGCGATCGTCACTCGACCCTGCTCCATCACCTCGTGGATCGCCGTCCGGTCAATGTCGGACATCTACAAAGGGGCGAGACGTCAAAACAACAACAATAACATTTAAAAAACCATAAATATTTTTTGAGTCAAGAAGCCAATTACATCAACTATTCAGGGTATATCCGAGTCTTGTATCCTCCTTGCAACTCAAGCTCCCCTTGACAACTTTTTGTTCAGACTGAAAAATATCCGCAGCCAGTGGTTTAGCACATATTACGCCCGCTCTTGACGAATTCATCCACCACACTCTCCCATTTTCACCAAACTCTCCCATTTTTTTCAATTTTCTGAAAGCAACCAACATTGGATGGATTTGAAGACACCATGAACCCTGCCTCTAGTCGAGAGAGTCAGACAGCCCTCACCTTGTCAAACTCGTCGATGCACACAATGCCCCTGTCCGCGAGCACCATCGCGCCCGCCTCCAGACGACTGCAATTAGTTAAGTTATTCGTTAATTAGTAATTGATTAATAAATTAGAATACCAACGCCCGCCCCCTCAAGAGACAATGGCAATTTTTTAGTCGGTGATTAACTTGCTAGAAATATATTACACATAATTACCCCTTCTCATGTTCTACAGGCCACCCCATGTTTCAAAGTTTCACCGATACATCTATTACAGCTGCGGGGATGAGCGGGGATTAAGGCATGGAATCGATAGGAACAGAATCATCTAGATACACGCACATGCGTCGTGTTTCACCACTATTATATCCTCAAATGGTAAAGCCCAAAATTGATTATATACCCAGTGATCGAAAAGCATGCCAACATCAACATGAGGTGCATGAAGAAGTCGGGCAAAATTTTAATCTAGGTGCCCGAAATGGTGCTCAAAAAGTTGCATTTTCAAGTGTCGGTAGTCTATGTGCCCGAAAACGTGTCCGAAAATGGGGCTAGATGTCCGACGGCTAAACCCAGTTGACATGATTTTTCATTCACTGTCTATACCACAACTCAGTTTCATCGTCAGGCCCACTTGCTTACCACCCCTCCGCCCTCCTACCCAGGCTCATCTCTGTTTCATGTTCCCTCTAAGTTTGGCACTCCCTCAACTACTCACCGCTCTCCACTATCGCTATCCGTCTCATCTGTCAACATCATTCCCTAGCCTACTATGCCATATTCAAATTTACCAACGTGAATAACCAGGTACATTTGTGTTTCACGGGATTGCAAATACTCACCGCTCTCCACTATCACTATCCGTCGTGACTGCCGCAGTCAGACCCACGCCCGACGAGCCCCTTCCCGTGGTGGTGATGGCACGGGGCGCCGTGTGCAGCACGTATCTGTAAATGGGGTAATTAATAAATAAACAATATATTATATTAATAAAGTAACACACACACATTTGATTAGGCAGCGATTGGTCACGGGAATTTAGCGTTGCGATGCAACATCAAACTCGCAACTCATGATAGCAAAACATAAGTGTTGATGCAATAATATTTTTATGGAAGGTCAACCATAGAGACATCGAATAATTGACCTAGAGCTGTCCCAAGAAATACGAAGGAACTGTGAAGCACTAATAATCCAACAACTCTTCATTAATGAAAATATCATGTTTCATTTCAAATCCAGGTCCCCCATTTTATCAAGACACTACCGTACCCCCACTACCGTACCTGAGCAACTGGGACTTGGCCACGGACGGGTCTCCAATCAGTAGCACGTTCACGTCTCCTCTCAGTCTCGATCCATTGTCGAGAATCTTCTCGAGACCACCGAGCAGCAGGCACAGAATAGCCTGAGTATCGATTGATTGGGATACTGTATCGACTCGATTATCGATTGATTAGCAGTGTTTACAGAACAAGTAGAATCGCCTGTTCATTTATTGATCGGAATACTTTATGATCTCTCTACCGTATCCAATCGACTACTGTAGTATCGATCGATCTACCGTACCTTTTTCACTTCGGGGTGACCGTAGATCGAGGGAGCCAGCGAGCGCGCGAGAATGTCGAAGATCTGAATGATTTTTTGTTTCTAGAAAAGTTTTAAACCCACGAGAACAACGTTTCACAAGCTACGCATGTACCAAATGCGCATCATAACTACAATTATAATCCATTTTCGCTGCTACAAAAAAAACGTGCATGGTTGTTCAATAAATCAATAAAGCGCGGATACTGTAGCTCTACCGTACATTCTTGTTCTTGGACAGCTTGCGGATATTTCGGATGTCTTCGGGGTCGAAGTTCGGCTGGTCCTCCTTCGTCAGCAGCTGGATGTTGTTCGCGATCATGATCGACCTGCGATGATTATCGATTGATTACCTATGATTTTCTCATCGTCTCTTCCTTTTGCGCCGTTCTAGAGTTGGGTATTCGCCCGAAAGGGAATTGGGAGTGACTAGATCACGCGGTAAAGTAGGTCCGAAGAAGAGATTGGGCCCTCCGGACTGAATTGGCCTAATAATCACTGGCCTAGCAGTGATCTCCCGCAGGACGCAAGTGCCTTGATTAACGGGATGACCTTTACCTTTTTACCTTTATAGCGATTCATTTATAAATCAAATTTTGTCGGAATTGGACATTTATCAGCTCGCAGACTCTGACAGCGTAATGTGCTGGTGCTGGAACTCGGCTCAAGCGGGTCATTTTCAGCATATTCTCAGGAGCCGAGCAGGCCAGCAAAAGAAACAAATTATCGATTCGTGGGCGGAGTCTAGTCAAAAATGGGCGGAGCCTCGGCAAAAGGCGGGGCGGAGAATCGATAAAAGTGGGCGTGGCTACTCACCGGAAGCTGCCCGAGCTGGCTCCGTTCTGCTTGTTCGGCAGCACACGATACAGGCCGACGATGCGCACGCGGTCGCCCGGCTTCACTCTGCAAGAAAGAAATCGATCTATATCGATCGATTATATGGCTACCGTACCCCGATATCATCTAATTTATCAGTTGTCAATCGACAACTGATCATCTACCGTACTCCCCTACCGTACCTGTCAGCCAGATCGTCGTCCGCGATCACGTCCACCGAGCGGGGCAGCTGGCCGGGCGGCGCGCACTCTGGCAGCTCCTGCAACGAAGGAGCGGCGGGTTACGGGATTCACTAATTTTTATCTGTATATATTTTTCGGCACGGTGATCGATGATCATTGCTCTCAAGCGACTGTGCAAAATAATGAGTAAACACTGCAGCACATTTCCAACATGTGCACATGTGTAGCTCGAATTAACTTCAGCGTTGTTTCTGTCCAATTTACGAAAACATATCACGAGCACTACCACTTCTAAATAGGTCTACTCGGAGTGAATTCACTCCGGAGTGCTAATCCCTAGTTTCAACAACACTAATAAATATGTTTCTAATAGACGATGATCAGTGTTGAGCGACCCCTCCAACATTGGTGTGTGTCCCCGCGATTGGTCCGCAGTGCGCCCGAAAATTAGGTGAATATATTGAGTTTTCGCACTTATTTCCTCCGAAAACACCCTATTGCACCCCCGCAAAACCCATCCTTGGTGGTTCGCACTCAACACTGACGATGATATTACTAGCGCACCATGATTCTCACAGACAATATGATCTCACTGAAACACTCAATTCGCAAGCCCTTTGATTCAAACTGATCAGTATCACAAAAAATCGGCACCCGCTCCGTCACAGTTTCATCCCCAATCGATATACCTGGATGGAGAATGACTGGTGGTCCTTGTAGGTGGACAAGCCGAATTCCGTCTCCAGCGGGTTCTTGTTCTCGTCTTCCGTCGGGTACACGTTGCTGAACAGGTATTGATGTGGTCGCGCAGTTACGGTACCGAAACCAGTTCATGATGTTCCCAATTAAGTTTTTTAACCCATGGCTACAAAAGATAATTGCTCACAAGCGATAGCGCAAACTAATTAGCGAACACTGAAGCACATTTCCAACAGGAACGTCGCTCGAATTAACTTTAGCGAACAACCGAGTAACTGTTTCGGAACGTTTCCCACCCACCATGCAGAGTTGCGTTCCACCGTCAATACTTAAACTAAAAGGGACCATCAAGACCAATCTTCGCATCCAATCGCATTAAGAAATATAGAAAGTCCATTTCTAGGATCATTGGGATAGGCAAATTAATTATTTCCGCTCCCTACCTCGACAGGGTGGCATTGTCATTAAGGTAGGTCTATCAATCGATAATCTCAGCTACCGTACCTCGACAGGGTGGCATTGTAGCTGGTGAGGTCGGTGTAGTTCCTCTCTAGTGTCTTCTTCGTCGCCGGGCAGTAGTGCACCGACTTGGCCACCTTCGGACGCACCGATGAACCTGTGAATCGATTAATAAATAAAAAATATAGTAAATAAAAATATTCTCGCACACACACTAATGTACGCAATAGTGGATACGGGAGAACCTACGGTTCACTTTGTTTAACCGAGACCAGAAAAATTCAAGCCGACAATTGAATGTTTCACAAGCAGGTGAATACACCGACATATTGTTTTCAAGCGATAGAAGAGGGGAATTCCATGGTAAAAATATATAAACGCAAAGCCATCGTAAGCCTTCATGAATTGAAAATCAATAAATCGATAATTGATAAACATCGGCTCACACTTGGTGACGATTCCCTCGCAGCACACCATGTTGCCGAGGAAGTTGGACTTGAGCGAGCGCGGGTTCACGTGACGATCGCCGAACGAGCCCTGAGATATATCGATTTTTGGCGGATACGGTAATCAAATAAATCATTTGTTGATCAATCAGCGTTGTGCTACCGTATACCTCGAATCCGACGTGCATGATGTGCGATTTGGCGAAATCGGCGTCCGCACGCTGCACCATCTCCAGGGTCGCTTGCTCGAGGCACACAATCTCCTCGACAAAGTTGGTGAGCAGTCTGAGAATTGGGGTTTCACGCTTTGTATTTGGTGGAGGAGTGCCCAGTGTTTGAGGTCAATTTAGGCAGAATATCAGTGCGAAAATCCCGTATGAATAAAAGTGCAGACGAAAAACTTTTCTTAGACGCACACTTGCCCTTAATATTTCACAGTCATATTTTGCAGAGAGAGAGTGTGTTTCGGGGAACTATAGTAGCATTGGTGAGCTAGGAAAGGTGACAAATTTGAAATTGCGGATGTCCGCATAGCCATTGGTGGACTGTCACCTTTCCGAATCAGTTCTCTATTTTTCGGATGCCCCCACATTGTCACCTTTCGAGCTCACCAGTGTATAGTAGTGCCCATCTATGTCTGAAACGCGATCTCACCGGGCGGCCCGCTCGGGCAATCGCTGTCTCAAGTCGTTGAGGTTGATGAGCAGCCGATTGTTGTCCTCGTTGATCATTTCCTCCACCTTCGTCACGTACACTTTGTTCTCCGCCTGCCAATTTGAATTTAATTTATCAAAAACCTCTCAATTGTCTGAATCAGGTAAATACTGCACTTACCAGGATGTTTGTTAAGGTTTCGGATCGGCTATATTATTTTTCAAGCAGTTTCCATACCAAATACTAGGGTTGGCATTTCGTTGTTTGCAACGTTGCCTTAGCGATTCCCTAGGTAGCAACGTTGCAACGGAGAGGCGAGGGTAGGGGGAGGGTAGCAACGTTGCTACGATCGTTGATCGTTGCAACGTTGCAACGAGAGAAGGGAAGACCCTCTCATTTTCGCACGCTCTCTCGCCTATCCCTGCCCTTCCCTAGAGGGGTAGCAACGTTGCTACGAGTTCCTTGATAGGTAGCAACGTTGCTACGAGTTCCTTGATAGGTAGCAACGTTGCTACCCTCCCCCTGCCGTTGCAACGTTGCAATGTCGTAATCGTTTAGCCAACCCTACCAAATACGTCTCGACTTGGTCACAACAAAGACTCTCAAAGCTTCCTTCTCACCCGAGAATGAGGAATTAACTTACGGAGTCATCGAGGAAGTTGAGGTACTCGAGGATGGTCTCGCGCGCGCGTTGCTCGTCCTGGGGATCGATCAGATTGTAGCCGCTCATCCGAAAAATTTGATTTAAAAAAAGGAAGAAAACGACAAAAAAGTAGCAGAATACAGCAGAAAAATGTCCAGAAACAGCCTAAAACACGATATTTGAACAGTGAATACGAGGCAGAACTCATCATAGTGAAGTGTCCATGCATTGCAGCACAAATAAAATCGATAATTAAATTCAAAAATGAAAATTCAAATACAATTCTAAAGCGCGGGATTCGTGTTCCAAGCGCGGTAAAAGTTCCCGCGCGAGACACGCGGGCGCGCACTTTTCAAACACTTCTGGAACTTTGCCAAGAATTTGTGCGCGGCATCGGCAAACTTTTCGACCCTCTGTTTCGAACTTGCTTGAAACGCGTTTTCTCCTTGCTTTCGATATTTTGATAATTTCTGACGTGCTCAAACGATTAAGTACTCGATTATCTCCCTAATTCTCTTGGTGATACTGGCTGAATTGCTCAGGGTATGACTCGGCACGGCAAGAATGCGACGGCGTCCTCCTTTTACTCGTACGCCGAGCGCAAGAAGGACGCGAAGCAGAGTGGATGGGGCACGCTGCACGAGCGACTGGGCGCCGACAGCGTCAAGCAGTTCGACTGCTGCTCGCTCACCCTTGTGCCCGTGAAGTAAGCAATTTTCCCCCTATTGTTCGAACAACGTTCCGTTCTCCCACTATTTCTTTATTTTTGAAGATGTTTTGCTATGTCCAACAAATATGTTAAATTCACTCCATACTTACGAATCTCCATGGGTTTCATTCCAGTTTCTATTTATATAAATAAGTGGGACTAGCGCCGAAATTGTTAACCATTCCATATCTGATTTTAGAATAGGACAGTCTATTTCATGTCATCTTCTTTTATTTATAAACATTTTTAAATTGTGAATTATATATGCTATTCAGAGACCCGGTGATCACGCCGCAGGGCCACATCTTCGAGCGCGAGGCCGTCCTCGAGTACATTCTGGCGAAAAAGAAGGCTAGGTTTCTCATTACTATGCATCGGCCAGCATTGAGCTCGGTAGAGAGCGTACAATGTACGGCTCTATGATGATGATTGTTAGGTTGTATAGGCTCTAATCTTAGTTATCGTATTTTAAGGAGATCGCAAAAGCAACGAAAGCTTGGGAGAAGCAGTGTGAGGCAGAGGCCGCCAAGGAGAAGGAGGTTTGAATTTAAAAATACTAGATATCGTATGTAAATTTGTTGCTCCACAATTTGTTCGTGTGAAACTTTGCAATTTTTCTTGTACATGGTACTCCATGGAAATGGTTGAAATAGTCCTAGAAATATTTTTTACAACTCGATTTTACGACCAAATCGACCCAGCCACTTTCACCAGAATAGGTAGTGAACGTGCAACCTCAACCCGCCATGACCTTCGAATTAAAATTTAACGAATTCGTTCAGGACGCGAATGCGCACAACGAGCGCCTCATCAAGAAGTTCAACGCACTCGAGGGCACGCCCGCGCATCCCGGAGCGAAGGTAGCTAATTATTTATATCTATTTTAGTTATCTATATTTATTTATCTTATATTATTTATTAATTATTTATATCTTCTGATACCCCATCTTGATCATGGGCAACTCTTTGGCCCAGAAAGCGACACTGATCCTGTATTTAGTTGTCCCCGAAACGTTACAATAAATCAATCAATATCAATCTCGTTAACGCTACGCTTAAGAATCTGGTCTACGACCACGATTGGAATCTCTCAGTGTCAGTTATCACTTAATAATTAATTTCAGGTGGATCTGAGCCAGTTCGAGACGCCGCGTGCGAGCGCCACCTCGGCACTCATCAGCAATCCACTGGTTCGTTTTTGATCAATCTTTTCATCTTGTTTCGGTTGTTCTACTTGTTGTGTTCGAGGGACCGATTTTATGTACCACATCCTTGAAACACATTTAAACCTGTTAATTCGTTGGGGGGGGGGGGGGTTTCAACTCGAGGTTGTGCTATATTTACGGAGTGGTGTCGAATTGTAAGTGAGGAATGAACCTGGTTGTTTAATTTCCTTGAAACACTCGCCAATCTGGATATCAATCGGAGTCTTTTTATACGCTGTATGTCGAGTGAATTGCAAGTGAGGAATGAAACTGATTGTATCATGCCTTTGAAACATAAGTCAATCTGCCTAATAATTCGGTTTCTTTTTATAGTCAGCATGGTAGGAGAATTGCAATTAGGAAAGGAAACTGGTTACATTATTTAAATGAAACACAAATCAACTTTGCTAATTTTAGAAGCGCAAGTCAGAGGGCGGACTACACACGGAGCCAGTGGAGAAGGTGAATATTGTATTTATTAGTGGGTCGTCCACCCGGTGGCCGATTGGTACAAGGCGCTGGTTAGATGCCCCTAGGTTCAATTCCCGGCCAATGATTGGGGCAAAAGATCCATCGATGAAGAAATTGATCATCCTTGCTCTGCGAGTGGGGAGGGCGAAGCTTGCGGACGCGTCGATCATCGGGTATCGGCGTGCATTCCAATAGCGAGAAGCCGCCTCCGATGAACATTATGGCCTCTGAGATGGATCAAAAATTTTTGTCATGTAAGCTCAGTGGTAGAGCATTGGACTTTCAATCTGGACGACGGTGGTTCAATTCCACTACGAGGCTTACCAACAATATTACGAATAGTAAACAATAACAATAACAACACGGCGTGGGGGGGGGTTCATAACAATAACAACAACACCCCCTCAGGTGCGCGCGAAGGGCGACGAGGGCGCCATCTCGAACATGTCGGAGGGCCGATCAAAGCAGCTGCCGTCCTTCTGGATCCCCGAGCTGAACCCGACAGCCGCAGCGGCCAAACTGGAGAAACCGGTTGGTTTAAATTAATTTAATTAATGATTTGTATTTTATTAAATTATTTGCTAGCACAAATACTATTTAAAACGACACGTTCATTATTGATGGTTGGAATACATTTGGAGAAGAGCATTGGCTCTGTTCATAGGCAATCGATCTTGGTTGAGTTGTGAAACGTCAATGTGCTGCTAGGTCAAGCGAGTGTGGGGCCTAGAGGGGAACTAGAAAAATTAATCCCCATAGTCTATTTATGTATGGAATAACGCATATTAACAAATAATTTAAACTAATTTATAATTATTTTTATTTCTTTTTTTTTGCAGAACCAGAAGGTGATGTGTCCGATCTCGTCGAAGCCGCTCAAGCTGAAGGATCTCATGCCGGTCAAGTTCACGGAGGCAAAGGCGGACGAGGAAGTGGGCCATCACGCCATCACGAGGAAGTAGATCTCCGACTTGGAGGTGGAGCGGCATAATGGCAGTAATTCAGGCGAAGTCAAAATATGATAGCTTATTTTTTTCGATCAGAACGAGTCCATTAGCCCATTAGCGCAGCGTCACGTGTCGCACCTGTTCATATCATGATCGAAACATTAACATTCCGTGTGTTTGCTTGGCACTACTGCAGAAGCCCAGAACGCCCCCAAATACCCGAGCAGACTAAGCACTAAGCCTCAGCAAATTCCTAAGCCTAAGCCTAAGCACTAAGCACTAGGCCTAAGCTTCATACAAGGCACTATTAGCCACATTAGGTTACGGCTGAGTGTTTTAGACTACTCGACGTTAGTCCCGTTCTGGGCTTCTGCAGTAGAGCCGTTCGCTTTCTCCTTTATTTTCTGCGATTTTTATTCAGGCCATATATATTTATTAGCTCGCAAGAACACACCTCATCGTCTTTCTCAGTTTGCTTCCTAATTTGTAGACACCGTGAAACATTTTCCTGACTTGTTGAAAATTGTTCGAATTTGTCTTTAAAAAAATGTTTTGCAATAAAAAAACATTTTTGCAGGTCCGTTTCATCTGCCCGGTGACGCACGACGCGCTGACGAACACGACCAAGTGCGCCTACCTGAAAACGAGGTGGGTGGTCTGGATTATTGTATTTATTTATGTATATATTTATATTTATATTTATATTTATTTGATACCCCACAAAGAGTATGGCGGCCCGAATAATAAAGTGAATAATACATTCATAGTAACGAAAATCATATTGGGATGGGGGGGGGGGGGGGGGGGGAGGGGG
>LS485483.1:37514-52954 GCA_900490705.1 Pristionchus arcanus
GCAAAGAACCGATTTTTTAGACACACTTTGAAGAAAGTCATTTCCCGATACCCAACTGCGATTACCGTAGTCAGGGATACGATAGATTACGGTAGAAATTTTTTTAGATCGATTTGAGACATTTTGGCAAAAGTGTGCCCCATGGCTAAAATAGTTGACACGCCGAACCGAGGTACGGTAGGATTACGGTAGGGTACAATGCGGTACCCAAAAAATATTTTCCTCGATGAACTATGCATGTAGGCACAAGGAACGGATTTTAAGAACGAAAAACAGAAAAAAGTCAGTTGGCGATACCTCACCGCGATACCGTACCCAGGGATACGGTAGATTACGGTAGAAAAATTTTCTGATCGATTTTAGATAGTTTGGCAAAAGTTTGACCCAAGGCTAAAATAGTTGACCCGCCGAACCGGGGTACGGTAGGTTACGGTATCAAAAATCGATAATGGTATACTGTAGAACACATTGGAATATGTTTCAGGGTCAAGCTCCACCATGACCCTAGACCGATATCTGACGACGACCCCCTACACATGAGTAAAAACAAAAGGTCAGTTCGTGATAGCTGAGCATTACGGTAGTCATATACGGTAACTTTGGGTACTGTACGATCGATGGGGTACGGTACTTGGTCATGACCCACCATGACCTTCCAACACATTTTGGACCATGACCCCCTATACATGGTCGGGGGGGAGCCCTAGCGCTAGGGCTCCCCCCCGACACTCTCCTTGGACACCTATGGCCCCTTTCTTTACCCTTCTTAGTGGAGGGCAGGCTCGTTGAACTGTGGTTGGTCTTATTTGAATAAGGGAATTCAACCGTTGATCCCAGAGACAATTCCATCAGACATGCCTAGCCATGACGAAGCGCGAGTGTGGCAAGTTGCGCCGATTCGAGAAATCTGCATTTATTTAGCAGTTGCTCATAATTTTCGGTGGTTGATAAACTACGATCAGCTATTAAATGTCTCCTTCTCCTGTCCCTTGCAATTCTAGTATTTCTTCACCCCGAATCTTTCTCTCCTCGATACCCCGTTGTCGGACTCGAGTTTCATCGGCGTGTGATATCCTGCGACCAAAATGCGAATCAATTTTGGTGGAATATTTCTGATAGAAAACAACTGACTTGATTACGGTAGATTAATCGCTTCTTTTCCTTGCAGAATCTGCTCAAGTGCGCGTGGTCGGCGGACTCGTACCGCGTCTCGTGCGGATCCTCCGATCGATACGTCTACGTCTGGGAGGTACGGTAGTTTATGTGGGGGGGGGGAGTACGGTAGGGCAGGGATACGGTAGCCCTGAAATTATTGTTTTAAAAAAATCTTATCTCGTCTGGGAGGTACGGTAGTTCAGGGATACGGTAGCTTGAAATTCTTGGTTTTTTCCTTCGCCTTGCCTTGCGGGTGCTATTGAGTATGAGGGCTGCTTTCATTAATGTACTGTAGCCTCTCAAGAGTGTTGGCTTATCGATTTTATCCCTCACGTAACCTACCGTATCCAGGTCTCGTCGAAGAGGATCCTGTACAAACTGCCCGGCCACCAGGGATCCGTCAATGCCGTCGACTTCCATCCGAAGGAGCCCATTCGTGAGTTATTGATTGAATGGGGGACGGATTATCGATTAGTTATCAAAATCAATACTGAAAAATATAACAAGGCAGCTGAATTTTAATTATAGGGGATCAATTCTGGTATTTTTTCCCTCTCCGAATCCTAATTCGTTGCGCGATACTAAGTTGTCGGTCTCGTGTTCCACCGACATGTGATATCCTGCGATCTGATTAGGCATTAATAGTGATGTCTCCTCTTAGAGTTAGAAAAACAATTTGGTTCAATGAACTCGACGAAACCTGGATAACTCGAACAATTTACAGTAGGACGTTGTGGGGATACAGTACGATCGAATTATCGGCTACCGTAATCTGCAATTATCGATTTTCTTTGCAGTCCTCTCGGCGGGCAGCGACAAGAAGATCTACTTGGGCGAGCTCGAGGCCTAATCGATAATCGACTACCGTATCCCTGCACCTACCGTACCTCCCTGATTCTGCTCTCTCTCGATTTCCCATGCTGTTTCGCACTCTCAGACTGACTAGGGTGTAGTGTTGAGAGAGCCATTCCAGTTTCATAGACGAGAGAAGTCTACTATTTCGTATTTCCCATTTCTCGTTTCTCGATCTCCGTAAATTGTAATTTATAACAATGTTTTCACGTACTTTTCGGAAAAAAATATTATTGATTGGTTGTTGCCGGAGCGTTCATGTTTCGTTTCAGTCGATAAATGGTTTGCAATGAAGAATGAGTGTGATAAGTTTGAGTGTGGTAGAATATCCATAATGTACAAGTTGAGCTGGAAAAGGAAAATGCATTGCATGAATTGGATTGGACTGACAATGATTGAATTGGATTGAGCAGAAATGTGACAAATCTCAGAATTTTCTCGCCTTGTGTGCTCTCTTATTGTTAGAAATATCTATTTCTACATTAGAAATTCTAATAGTGCTTATTTTTAGGAATAGGCGGAGTCCTTATTTTATTATTTAAACTTTTAAGTTAAAAAGAGTAATGTCGCAGCCATCCGACAGAATGTCGCAATCGCTGGAGTCGGACTCGCAGTGGATGCGGAGGATGGCAGCTGATTGTGAGTTCGTCTTGAACGGAAGAAACTAAGGATACGGTGGTTACCCATTTTGATGTTGGTATTTGTTTCACCGGGAACATAAATGTAATGAGAGCTAAGTTAGATTTGCGGGGATTGACTAGTTCGACAACATTCTTTCGATCTGTAATGGTATAATGATATGTAATGTAATGTAATGAATGATATGTATTCATCGCAAACACAGCTACAAAATCCAATTTCATTACAGCCTCATCCTTGTCGTCTCTGGTTTCAAAATTGCGCTTTAGTTATGGATGAAATTCTCTTAGCAATAAAGAGATTCTACCCTAGCGTTTAAAACAATAACAGTTTATTCGATAAAATTCAATAACCGACAAGTACCGCATCCCTCAATTTCCAGATTCAGCTGATGTTGAGAAAATCAATAACTGAAAAGTACCGTATTCTTCCCGTAAACTACCGTAATTTCCAGCGTTCGCCGAGAGTCAATCGCAGCAGTCGGATGCGGTCAGTCAGCTACCGTCGTCGCAGGAGTCGTTCTACAGTTCGGTCACGGGACGAAGAAGGGTACGGTAGTTATTGATTGCTATTAGGCTACTGTAGGCTGCAGATGGATACGGTAGCTATTGATTGACACTGTAAGGTTCCCTAAACGAAAGCAGGGCCAATTGGGCACGGTAATTAGTACAGTAGCTATTCATAGGGTTTGAATACTCTAAACTGTCAATTATTCGGTTACTGTGTTTATATAAATTGCCAGTGATAGCCCTCCGCCTCCGGCGGATGTTCTTTACTGATTTCGCAACATTTCACAATACCGAAGGCGCGTGCGCGACATGTTTGGACTTGTTTACAATTTCGTGACCTGCCTACGTGACTTTTAGAATAACAAACACACAAACATCTCTCCTTTATATATAGTATATATAGATATATATATATTACAAATTGAAGGTCTGGCCTCCCGGCAAGCTGGCCAAGGCTCGTGATGGGTCCAAGAGAAAGATGGAAGAGGTGGAGGAGGAAGAAGGAGGGGAGGAGGAGACGGAGGAAGGAGGGGAGGAGATGGAGGAGAGGGAGGAGAGAGAAGAGCAGGGGGATAAGGAGAATCATGGTGAGGTGTCATTTTGTGGATAGTGTTTCAGGTTATGATGAAACCTAAAACAGTGCTGCAGTCCTTGAATTTAACTCGGTGTAAGGAATGATTGATGTACTTAACTCGTTACTAATCGGGCGTACTAATCGGGCCCCGTAATCCCTAAAAAAAATATTGAAAAATACGCTTGGAACTGGAGTATGACTATTTGAGCAAGGTTTGGTTGCGCTTACATTTAGAAGGACAATAAAGAAAATGCACAAGAGTGAAATATGAGACGTTCAAAGGATGCGTGGTTTGCTGTTTCAGTACTTTCATGAAACACAAACCTTCCCAGACTCGGCTCATCTCAACCGGACGCTACCGGAGCAGACGAGCAGCGATATCGAGGAGCAAATGGAAGTGGATGGAATGGAGGACAATTTCGGTGAGTGGTCTAGACCATACATTTTCATAACTACCGGCCCCTAACAAGCCATTAGAGCACTATATATTTTCGGCTATTAGTGTCTGACCACTGTATATTTTCGGTCCCCGGTTGGCAATAAAATGTATGGTCTAGAAGCGCCGTGTTAGAGTGGAGCTGGAATACGGGGATTGCGTGGAGGATGCAGATGAAATTATCGTATACAATCGAACCCGAGATTTTGTGGCGAAAGCAAGAGCGATGCTCCAACCGCAACGGGTTAGTGGAGGTGAAGTGAGAAATTTTGGTGAGGTTGCTGATTTGATATTTTAATTATTCTACTTTTTTAATTTTTAAATTTTCAATTCGCAGACGTGTCCCATTCGCAGCCGGCAGACGATGAGCCTGCAGGAGAAGAGGAGATGGAGGTGAGTGAGGGTGATCTAGACGCGCCGGGTTAGATGGGAAAGGAGGTAGGGTTAAGGCTTCACATTTTATGGGGTAATGGTTCCCAGTTGGAGAAACAACCTGCGAGAAACCAGAGCAGACGCCGGGTTAGAGGGTGATGGAGGTAGGGGGTATTCAGGCAAAAAATGTTAGGTGACTAAATTTTGCGAAACCTTTACACAACGTGAGTAGGGAATGCATCCGAATCGTGAAAATCGTCACAGAAACCGGCTGTATTTTCGCATTACTCTAAACGACCTTTTTCTCATTTAAAAAAATACATCCCTTTTATCTGCTTGAAAAGAGGTTGTTGATCAGGGGTCGATTACATAGGTTTCCAAAAATGGCCAAATGTGGGTTGGTTTTCCTTTTTCCCCTCTCACACCCCAAAAAACCAACCAAATATGGGTTGGATATGCCATTTTTTACATAGTAATCGACCCCTGTTGATCCTGACTGCCCTTGAATTTCTCTCTCAAAGGTGGCGGATGAGGATGAGGTCGTTGCGCAATCGGATGTGGAAGGGGAGGAGAAGGAGGACGAGGAGGGAAGCGAGACTACCATGATCCACAACGTAAGGATTTCGTTGAAATTGGAGCGTGATAGCAAGGACTACATTTCTGCAGACTTTTATGACTTTTCCTACTCCCCCTAACACTCCTTAATACCCTTAATAATAATAATAGCCCCTTATCCTGTAAGCGAGGCCTAGTAGGGAACAAGAGTGCAAACAAATTTGTTTGATCTTGCCCTTTTTCAGTTATTATTGTTGAAAGGTCGAACAGCGTACCTGGTATCAACGTTGGGCATTACGAGCGCCTTCTTATGATATGCGTGAAACCCAAAGATTCCATGCCCAAATGCCCTTGGTGACTGTGAAATCTAGAAACACCATCACCTATTTATGCGTATACAATTGCAGCCGGATACGGGGGCCGTCGACGCGCCAGCAGCTCCCGCAGTACCTGTGGCTGCAGCAGCCGAGAAGGCTGCAGATGCAGACGCTGCTGCAGCGGCTGCAGCTCCTCCGACTCGGGCAGATCCGATGGAACAGAGGGTGAGATTGCGGTTTCACGATATGCTACTGTGATTTTGTGCCCTTTCAAAATTAATATAACTGTTGTGTTTTCGTTACTCTGAAGTGCTGTAGGGAGGAGCAGATGGTGACATTGGGTTTCGCAATGCTGATAAGCGATATTTTCTCCGTCCAAAAGTGATAACTTCGTGATAACAAATTGAGAGGTCATAATTGAAAATAGTGATTTTGTATCTGAAGTGATGTTGGGAAGCGACTTTACAAAATCAATGCTAATGCAAAATAATTGAAATAATTGCAGGAGGAGGAAGAAGCGCAGGCTGGAGAGACGGGAGAGGAGCAGGTAGGAATTGAATAGTATTTGCGGAATTAGATATGAATATTTATCACTGAAATGCAGACTAGGTTGACGCAGGTTCCATCGAGGGGTGAAGTAGTGCATCCTTTGTCAAATGACGATCCATAGAAGTGTATCATTCAAAGAGAATACTTCATCATTTCGAATATTGAGACTGATTTTTTCACTGGAAATCATCGTACAACTACCTACAGTGCAGTGTTCGAAAAGTATGCCAAAAAATACATGAGGTGCCCGATAATGTCGCGCAAAATTTCAGGTTAGGTGCCCGAAATATTAACAATTTTGCATTTTTTTAGGTCTGGGTGCCCGAAAATGTGTAAAAAAATTAGGGCTAGGTGCCCGACGACAAAACCCATTTGACATGACTTTTCGACCACTGCTACAGTGCAGTTGCCACACAGTCTCGCCTATCTGGAATTACCAATAACGGCACCCTATAGGCCGTTATACACCTAAAATTTATTTGGCGATGGCCAATGGTAGACCCTATTAGTGGCCAACTTGACCAATGGTAGACCCTATTAGTGGCCAACTTGGCCAATGGTAGACCCTATTAGTGGCCAACCTGACCAATGGTAGGGTTTATGTGAGTGCTAGTACTTCACATGTTAGCTTACCGTAATCATTACGTTTGAATTTTAAATTTCGCGCCATTGATCTGGGTCCCACCGCGCCCCCCCCCCCTCCCCTCGCTCTCTCACTCCTTCAGTCTTCATCTCAGCGGCCGCGTAGGAAGGTCGTCTGTGTCCGCTCTGCTACTGTACCGTTGATGCTATTTTTAGTCCGATTCAAATTTCGCGCCCTTGTTCTGAGTCCCAACGCAACATTTCTTCCTCTCACTTACTCCTCCCTCTCTCCCCTTCAGTCTTCATACCAACGGTCGCGCAGTAAGGTCGTCTCGCCAAGTTTCAGTGTCCGCAGCTGTGCCCTCCCCTCCCGCTTCCAAAGCTTGGGGTGCCCCCAGCTGTGCCCTCTTCACACCCTAGTCGCTCGTATTGCTTTGCAACAAATGTTATGGTATCTGGGCGATGGCCAATGATAGACCCTATTAGTGGCCAACCTGACCAATGGTAGTATTCAAATACGCGCCTTTTGCCAAACTCTCACCGCGCTTTCCCTGAAACCTACCGTAACCCAATTTACATATTTTCCGTTGTCCTGTTTTTGTTTCGTCAGGCGGGAGTTCTCTCTCGCTCGTTTTTTGCTTTTGTTGCTGCTAGTTTTCCCATCAGGGAAGAGTTTTCGTCTGATATATTCCTTCCATCATCCACCTCTTTCCTTCCAACACATCGTATCAACAACCCCACTATAAAACGAAATGTGCCCTCACCACCCCTTCAAAATTTGATGCTATTTTTAGCCCGATTCAAATTTCGCGCCCTTGTTCTGAGTCCCAACGCGCGCTGCTACCCACCTCGCGCGCGCTCCCTCTCTCCCCCTCCCCCTCGCTTTCTCATTCCTTCAGTCTTCATCCCAACGATCGCGCAGTAAGGTCGTCTCGCCAAGTTGCAGTGTCCTCCCCTCCCGCATCCAAAGCTTGGGGTGCCCCCAGCTGTGCCCTCTTCACACCCTAGTCGCTCGTATTGCTTTGCAACAAATGTTATGGTATCTGGGCAATGGCCAATGGTAGACCCTATTAGTGGCCAACTTGACCAATGATAGACCCTAATAGTGGCCAACCTGACCAATGGTAGGGTTCATGTGAGTGCTAGTACTTCACATGTTAGTTTACCGTAATCATTACGTTTGAATTTTAAATTTCGCGCCATTGACGATCCATAGAAGTGTATCATTCAAAGAGAATACTTCATCATTTCGAATATTGAGACTGATTTTTTCACTGGAAATCATCGTACAACTACCTACAGTGCAGTGTTCGAAAAGTATGCCAAAAAATACATGAGGTGCCCGATAATGTCGCGCAAAATTTCAGGTTAGGTGCCCGAAATATTAACAATTTTGCATTTTTTTAGGTCTGGGTGCCCGAAAATGTGTAAAAAAATTAGGGCTAGGTGCCCGACGACAAAACCCATTTGACATGACTTTTCGACCACTGCTACAGTGCAGTTGCCACACAGTCTCGCCTATCTGGAATTACCAATAACGGCACCCTATAGGCCGTTATACACCTAAAATTTATTTGGCGATGGCCAATGGTAGACCCTATTAGTGGCCAACTTGACCAATGGTAGACCCTATTAGTGGCCAACTTGGCCAATGGTAGACCCTATTAGTGGCCAACCTGACCAATGGTAGGGTTTATGTGAGTGCTAGTACTTCACATGTTAGTTTACCGTAATCATTACGTTTGAATTTTAAATTTCGCGCCATTGATCTGGGTCCCACCTTGCGCGCGCTCCCTCTCTCCTCCCTCCCCCTCGCTGTGTGTAGTGCCCTTCACCGATCCCCTCATTGCAGGCATCACTGATGATCGTGGTGAAGACGGAGGAGAAGGGTGAGTGATACTGTCTTTATCTTGCACACTCTCGCCGTTTCTGACCCCCGCGAAAGATTGTCGAATACTTTTTAACGAAGGCTAGTCAGTTCATTGCTAAAACAATCAGATGTGTGAACTCTCGAGATGTGACACACAAGTGCATTGAGGTTGCGCACTGACTACTTCTATTTTTCTTGCCCCATGGGTTCCAATCTTCGCTTGACTTTTTACATTTACAAGTATTCGAGCTGATCAATCAATTATATAATTACTTATTAATTAATTAATTAATTAATTAATTAATTAAGAGCCGGAGGAGGACGAGGCGCCGCAGCGGATGCTGCAGCTGCAGCACGAGCTGGCCGTCCGACTCAATACGGTATTTATTTTAAATTAATTTTGGGAAAATCGGATTTTTTGCGTTTTTTTTTAAATGTATTCGCATTTTATTAGTCTAATTGATAAGCATCAGAAGTATTTATAACGAACTATATAATAGCAGTGAATATTGTAATATTTAATTTGATTTTATAACACTCAGAGTGAAGGTTGTTTCCTAAAGAGACCGATGTTAGAATGGAGTACTAGGTGAATTCGGGGACCATACACTGCAAAAGTATTGAGTTTTTGGTAACATTGCAATCTGCTTGGTTTGGTTTCAACATTGATAGTGTGTTTTCTTTGCGTGTCTTTCAACGAGAGTTGATCGACAATGGTAGTAAATTCACCTCTAGGTTGGGTGAAAAGCGAAATTTGATGTTGCGAATTTGCAGAGCTCTAGGTGAACAGGTTAAGAAGAACAGGTTATAGACATATTTCGATAAGTGCGGGTACTCTGCCACCTTTTACCCTACCGCCTAGCGGTTAAAACACACATAATCAGTGGTCGAAAAGTCATGCCAAATGGGCTTTGCCGTCGGGCACCTATCCCTAATTTTTAGCACATTTTCGGGCATCCAGATATAAAAAATGCAACTTTTCGGGCACCTCATCTGAAATTTTGCGGGTTTTTTTTTGTAGTTTTTGACATACTTTTCGAACACTGCACATAATAGTTGGTCCTTTCAGGTATTCGACATGAAGACTGAAGTGCGGGCGATCGTGCGCGGCCAGTTCGACCTCCTGATCAGTCTGACGACGCCCCAGGTGAGGAGTGGAGGAAGGGAGGGGGGTACGGTAGGAAGAAGGAGGGCTACGGTAGGTTGTTGATATTGATCGATCAGTGTTGAACGACCCCTCCAGCTTCAGTGCGTACCCCCGCCATTGGACCGCTTTGCACCCTAAAATTAGGCGAAAATATCGATTTTCACTCTTATACCACCGGAAAATGCCCTGTTGTACCCCCGCAAAGCCTGACGTTGGAGTTTCACGCCCAACACTGTGATCGATACTTGCCGAGGCGAGAAAGACGTGCTCTAGTGACAGTAGATAGATTTTAAAAAAAGACAATTAGAAAATTCCTCCACAGCTTTTGTGTTTCACTGGCTGTACAAGTGTGTGAGTTTCGTCGATCCGGTGATAGCATGATTTTACTCAAGTTCCACCTTTCCCTCACTAATTAATCGTGCTGAGTTGCTGAATAGTTTTCACTTATTTTTTTAAATAAAGAATAATTATAATCATACATTTTCGTAAAAAAAATCAGACCACTATATAGTTAATGGAATCTGTCGTCAGACCACAATATATCCACTATTTAATCGGATTTCAAGCCATTAGACCTCTACTATTAGAGTCAGATCACTGTATATTTTCGATCCCCGGTAGGCAATGAAAATGTATGTGCGCCACACACGACTCAAGTTTTTCTCCGAACAAACTAATGCTTCTGTGTGAGCGAAAAAATATGAAAAAATGAAATAATTATAATAATTATAATATTAATATTTAGTAAATATTTGCAGACACCCATCGACGAGTGGAAGGGACTGATGAGGGCGTACGCGGAGGACGTGCCTGAGGCCAAGGCCGCCGGAGACGAGCAAGTTGAGCAGGAGTACCCGAGGGAAGATATGGTACGGTGGGATACTGTAGGCAGGGGTCAAATACACAGGTCATAAAAATCAAAATGTGGTGTGCTTTTCCGAATTTTCAAATTTTTGGGCGTGAGGAGGTTAGGTTTCGGCTATTCTACCATGATTTCGTGGAATGGTGGCATGTTTTTCTTTAATTTTTGTTAAAATTGGCCTAAAAATGTGGCATGCATAGGTCCTTTCGTGAGTGGTATTTGATCACTGACTGTAGGGTTACGGTAGCTTGAAAATGAGTGCAATAGATGTGGAAGATGACCTGCTAGTAGATGAGGAGTAACCGAGGGAAAATATGGTACGGTAAAAATGATACCGCCACGGTGGGATACTGTAGGGTTACAGTAGCTTGAAAATGAGTGCAATAGATGTGGAAGATGAGCTGCTAGTAGGTGAGGAGCACTCGAAGGAAGATATGGTACGGTGGGATACTGTAGGGTTACGGTAGCTTGAAAATGAGTGCAATAGATGTGGAAGATGAACTGCTAGTAGATGAGGAGTATCAGAAGGAGGGCATGGTACGGGGGATACGGTAGCGGGAAGGGGAGAACCAGTGGTTTTGGTTGTCGTGTTACAGTAAGTGGAGTGCTCAAGCGAGTGGCAGATATGCTAAACACGAAACTTTTCGAAGCTGGGGAGAAATAGTGAAGGAGGGAGTTTAGGGACCGATCCCATTTAGGTTTCACGGATGCTTGATCGTTCCAAAATTTATCTAGTTAACAATGCTACCCACCTGCACATTGTAATATATACTAGTGTTGTACTGTCGTTTTTCAAAGAAGGATACGGTTGGTGATATCGATTTTTCTATGTGAGTTACGGTAGCTGAGTTGCGGTGGTTACGGTAGGTGCAGACAATCAATCGATAATTGCAGACCGACGATGAGAAGCGCGCAGCGCATCGCAAGCTGGCCAGACTGGTCGTCACGCGACAGATGCAGAAGGAGGTATACGGTAGATCAGTTGGCGATTGGGGGATGGGTACGGTAGGGATATGGTAGGAACACTGTAGTTTATTGATTTGATTTCCCAGTGCGTTCAGTGTCAGACGGAGGTGAGGTAGGGTAGATCAGTTGGCGATTGGTGGATGGATACGGTAGGAATACGGTAGGCAGTTGGATTTACTGACCTTCCAATGTGTGCAGTGTCAGATGGAGGCATACGGTAGAACAGTTGGCGATTGACTGATAGATACGTTTGGGGTACGGTAGTCGATCGGATGTATTGATTTTCGTGTAGTGTTTTTGCAAACCAGAATGTAGAGATTACATGGTGGCTTTGCGTTTCATCTTTGCCATTAGATCTTGCCAAAAACGAGATGACCAGTGTGATCTGGGTTGCGGTTTCAATAAATGTATTTTACAGATGCGCAATTTGAAAGCGAAGCGGGTGAGATCGAGCCAGGCGGTTAGAGGAGACGAGTGAGCGGTCTCCTCTCTCTCCATATCCACTGCTCTCTAGCCCTGTCTGATCACTTAGAGAGTATTTTTCATGTGATTAGTTATCCCCCTTCCTTTCTACCTTTTCCACATTCTCTAGAATGATCACTTCGAGAGTATGTTTCATGAATGTGTCTCCCTTTCCGTCACTCGATTTTCTATTCTCTTTTGCTCTCTAGCATTGTCTTTCCAGACTATGATAGGCTATGTTTCTTGCGATTTTTTTAGACTTTCCTTTCTACCTTTTCCATATTCTCTTGAATGACTCCACTTCCAGAGTATGTTTTATGTGATAATTTCTCCCCTTCCATCTCACCATTTCTTCCGCTATATATCCCTTTTTGAATACGATAGATCATGCGCTAAGTTCTCCCCATTCCTCTCTCCTCTTCCCATACCTTGAATGTAAAAGATACTTGTTCACCCTTTACCATGTCTCATTTAGCATACTATCTGGTGCTCTATAGAGTAGGTGGAATAGACAAAGTCTTTCCATTACGCTCACAGAATTATGTATTGATCTCAGAAGTATGTATTTATTTATTCGCTTAATTGCCTGTATTTCATTTCGAAAATGAGTTGTGTTGTGCCTGTGAATGTCCAATTTTTTTGTTGTCTCGGTTATTTGTAATTTGGCTTTGTTTCACTGAGGATAAAGTGACCAAAGGAATGATGTTGTTGATAGCTACACTGTATCCATTCAACTAGGGTATTCCAAGTTGCATGAATAGGAAAATAGTGAAGAATTTAATAGACAAGCGGAACGAGCCCGTGACATCCTGCCTCGCTCTTCACCTCTAGCACATGTGTGTGTCTCTCGTCTGACCTAGGAACATTGGCGATGGCCGAGTGGTAAGACTATTGGCTGGTAAACGTGAGGTGCCTGGTTCGATTCCCGGCCGGTGCAAATGGATATGATGCTCTTGCTTTGTGGGAATCTCAATGAATCGATGTGATCTAAACATTATTCAAAGCCCTGATCCTCCTTTTCTTTGTTGTTTTTCAAATATTCTTTGCTTTACGTGATCTAGGATCGAGTAATGTAAATGAAACGCTCATTTCCCCCCGACGCTCATTTTGAATTCAATTGCAGTGTCTCTTCACTAAACCAAATCATTCTACAAAATGTTGAAGATTGCGGGCTGCAAGGGACACAAAAGATTCTCTCTGGCCGGGAATTGAACCCGGGTCTCGCACGTGACAGGCGCGGATACTAACCACTATACTACCAGAGACATGTTGCGGAGGCTATGATATCGCACACATTTTCATTGACACACTTTTATTTTAGAGAAGACACATCAATCTCTTTACGTTCTGTAGGAGGAGGCTGATTCGAATTGAGCTCTACGGGAGGGGATTCTGCGAAATGAAGAAAAATATTTCGAGCTCCATTTATAATCATCATTTTTGTTCCATTCTGTTCAGAGTCTGTAGATTTTTCTTGTATTTATTCCCATATAGGCATCAACTGAACTATCTAAATTGCCGACCCTCTTGAATGATTCGATTAAAAATAGCGATTGCTTAATTGAGACCGTACCACTTATCCTAGGTTAAATAGCTTCATATTCCCCATAAAGCTATCGCTCATTGAAATACGTGTATTTATTGTGTGATAAACAAGGATTCTTTAACAATTATGGGTTAAAATTGTGATTATTTTTCACAAATTCGTTCATGATTGTTCTCTTTTTTTTAAAATTCTTACAGCATACCTACATGTTCAAGTGATTGCATTTTCGATCTGATCTTTGATTTCTTTTCAACTTGATCTCTTGGCATTCGAAGGGTACCGAGTTCAATCCCCCGCCGAGGCCAACCAAGCCTTGCTATCCCCCCGGGGTCGGCAAATTGGTAGTGACTTCGGTTGCGAAAGGTAAGGGAAAGCATTGGACAGCAGGGTACGTAGTCCGTCTAACAGCTGGCCTTATCAGCGGGTCCCACCTAGCGTTGTCTTACGACGTAAAATCGCTTGATGTGGATACACCTTTACCTTCTTTTTTTACCTTGGCACTCTATCTATTGGATGCTTCCGATCTGCATTGATCTTTCCAATCTCATGAAATAATCAATGGAGCCGATCGGAAGCCTCCGACTACAACCATCCGATCTGTATCGTATATTGTGATCTCACTCAATCACCTAATCACTCAATTATTTTTGTCACGTCATTTCCTCAATTCAGCTAGAATCCATATTAGTGAGTTTCTGAGTCAATGAAAAAATTTGCACTGACACTTGGCATTAGCCAAAAAATAGAATTCCTTGAAAATTTGTGGACAAGTAGTACTCATCTAGTGTAGCTCAGCGCCAACTTATTTAGTGATCTGGTTGGCTCTCCGCCGAATGGCAACGAATTTTAAAGTGAAACTAGCAAGCTACGCTCGCTTCGCTCGCTCCGCTTGCTAGGTGTCGCCGGGTCTGACCCAGTTGGCATCGTCCCTTGCGAAAGGCTCGTGGGGCCTCGGGCGATCCGAAAAAAAGATGGGATGGGGCCACTCCGTGGCCCCATCCCATTTTTTTTCGGCTCGCCCTCGGCCCCACGAGCCTTCCGCCAGGGACTCGCAAGCTCGCTTCGCTCGCCGGAAAGTGTGTCGCCGGGTTGTGATAGTCTTCTGCGAGTGCTTCGCGTCGCCGGGTTATGTGTTTATAACATTAGCCAATGCATGAAAGAATAGAATATTCACAGTTGCAGACAGAGTTGGCATCGTCCCTTGCGAAAGGCTCGTGGGGCCTCGGGCGATCCGAAAAAAAGATGGGATGGGGCCACTCCGTGGACCCATCCCATCTTTTTTCGGCTCGCCCTCGGCCCCACGAGCCTTCCGCCAGGGACTCGTAGGTTAGGCTGTCAAACGCCGGGTAATGCACTCAGCGCATTGGTCAATACATTAAAGGCTCGTGAGGCCTAGAGCGATTCGAAAAAAATCAATATTACGCAATGTTGCATAGTGATGGCGAAATAAGTGGTCAAATTCGTTATATGCGTCACAGCTAGTCGTTTGGTACCATGCGTGTGCGATTTGGTTGAGTTGGAGACGATCTGCACGCGAAAAACAACATATTTCGCAATGATGACGAAATTAATTATCGATTTTTATTGAACATTTTTTATGTGAAATTATTTTGTAATGGTCTGATGCCTGCACGATGATTTTGAAGCGAGTTACGTGCGAAAAAAGGATTATTGCATCATTATTATTTAATATTGCAAAGTGATAACGAAACAAGTATTCAAATTTGTTATACGCGTCACAGCTAGTCGTTCGGTGCCAATGCGTGAGCGATTTGGTTGAGTTGGAGACGAGTTACAGGCAAAAACGGATTATGATGAAATGATGACGAAATCAGTTATTGATTTTTTTTGAAAATTTCTTTCATGGGAAGTTGTTTGGTTAAGGTCTGAGGCCTGCACGATGATTTAAACGCGAGTAACGAGCGAAAAAACGGTATATTGCATCATTATTTCGCAATATTACATAATGATTACGAAACAAGTATTCAAATTTGTTATACGCGTCACAGCTAGTCGTTCGGTGCCAATGCGTGAGCGATTTGGTTGA
>LS485483.1:54160-67177 GCA_900490705.1 Pristionchus arcanus
CCAAAAACGCCTCCGAATGATGCCAAGTGCGAAAATCGTCTATTCGAACTTTTCCATGTGTTATTTTATTATATTCCTTTTATGCCCAAATTACTTATAGACGTATATTTGAAACTTTTTTGGTGTTTGCATAACATTTCGAGTTGATAATTTAGTGTTCTTCAATGTTCTTCAATTTGGTACGGAAATAAAGATCTCGATTCCCGGATTTCTCGTTACTGCTAAACTCACAGACGTTTCCGCAGGATCTCACTTAGCACAAGTTTTAGCCCATACACTGGGGTTAAAGACCCACCAGAATTGGAGAGCATCAATCATTTCAGAAGCTACCAAAATTCCGTTTGAATGATCTGGGATCGGCCATTTTTAGACATTTGCCGGACATTATCCAGTTATCCACCGGATGAGTTCAGATAAATTTCGCACAAATCGAATTATTAGGCCATATGGTAAGCAATTATAATCATCGGAACCGGATCTGCAACAATCATTTTTTTCGACCATGACCCGGGGTTCATGCCTCCAAAGTGATTCTTGACCATGAACCCCCCGGGTCATGGTCCAAAATGGTCAAATTTTCAGGTCATCAAATTACGATATTTTTAGATGTGCGGTATTCATTAGTTGCTCTATTATACTTTTCGATAATTTTATTCAAAAATAACGACATGACTTTTTTTCACCACGACCCGGGGTTCATGGTCAAGAATCACTTTGGAGGCATGAACCCCGCCGGGTCATGGTCGAAAAAAATGATTGTTGCAGATCCGGTTCCGGTGATTATAATTGCTTACCATATGCCCTAATAATTCGATTTGTGCGAAATTTATCTGAACTCATCCGGTGGATAACTGGATAATGTCCGGCAAATGTCTAAAAATGGCCGATCCCAGATCATTCAAACGGAATTTTGGTAGCTTCTGAAATGATTGATGCTCTCCAATTCTGGTGGGTCTTTAACCCCAGTGTATGGGCTAAAACTTGTGCTAAGTGAGATCCTGCGGAAACGTCTGTGAGTTTAGCACTGAGTTTAGCACTAAATTAGCAGTAACGAGAAATCCGGGAATCGAGATCTTTATTTCCGTACCAAATTGAAGAAAATTGAAGAACACTAAATTATCAACTCGAAATGTTATGCAAACACCAAAAAAGTTTCAGATATACGCCAATAAGTAATTTGGGCATAAAAGTAATATTATAAAATAGCCCATGGAAAAGTTCGAATAGACGATTTTCGCACTTGGCATCATTCGGATGCGTTTTTGGGCACTTCTGAAAAAATCGATCTTCGATCTTTGGTATAGGACTTTACCGGGCATAAGTAGGCTACAATATCCACTTGGTGAGATCCTGCGGAAATGCCTGGAAATGGCAAAAAAATCAAAAAATCGAAAGAAATTCTCAAAAAGTCGTACTATATTTTGAGATATATTTTTCTTCAATGGTGCTTTTTTGCACATAAGAGGTCACTATCATAACACAAAAGAAATTTCATGTCTAAATTGTTCGGTTGCCGAGATATGAAAATGACGTTTTAGGCCAAAATCCGACATTCGCGCGCACGTAGCGGCGTGCGTTAGAGGCTAGACAGGCCAAGCACTATAGTTTTGTAAACAAGGGGTCCACCCTCTCCTGTGACCGCACTATGAAGGTCGGACTCGAATATCCTGGAGGATGTCCGGACCATGCCGACTTTTTATGGAGAAGGTCTCTTAAAAATAGTGTTGAAAATTGAAAAAAATTTCCTTGACCTACCGTATCCACGAGGCGGCCGGAAGAGAAAACATGGTCCTCGTCCGGAACATATTCTCTCTTTAACGTGTTATGATAATATACTTAGGCATTCTGTATTTTTGGTGGACACCTGAACAATATTGGCCCTTGAACTTCCGGTCCAGAGGCGTTATGTTCCGGACGAGGACCATGTTTTCTCTTCCGGCCGCCTCGTGGATACGGTAGGTCAAGGAAATTTTTCACAATTTTCAACACTATTTTTAATAGAAGTCCAACCGTTCATTTTTTAAAAATTTTATTTTGATATATTATTTAGAGTAATGAACGCCCTATAAAATAAAGAAATAAAATTATGCAAGTGCCGCAGGTGAACCACATTCTTCACTCATTTTAGTGAAAAAATTCCGATTATTTAAATTTTCTCGACCAGTTTGAAATTGATCGAGATGAAACTTGGCATGCATATTCATAGAGGTGATACGCATTATTTGGAATATCAACCGTTTCGAACAATTGCGAAATGACAAAGTCGGCTGGGCTATGTTTCACTTTAAAATTCGTTGCCATTCGGCGGAGAGCCAACCAGATCACTAAATAAGTTGGCGCTGAGATACACTAGATGAGTACTACTTGCCCACAAATTTTGAAGGAATTCGATTTTTTGCTAATGCCAACGTTATTTTGCTTGACTCAGATAGTCACTCATATCAATGTTGTCCGTTCCTGCGATCAAAATCATAACTTCTCGCGAAATATGTTGTTAGCGAATTCTCGCTATATTCGGAAGCCGAATTTCAGTTTTTTGAACTTCCTGATAAATTACTTGTTCATTATTCCCTCTGGCAGGTATTGATCTCAGTTAGCGGGTCAAACTTCCAGCTTGATGCTCCGCCCATTTTCATCCTCCCTTATCTACTACTCATTCACTCGCTCATTCACCCTTTTTGAACAGTCCAACTCTCTCCTGTCTGAGAAATGGCCATTATTTTGTGAGTATTGCCTGCTAACCATCTACCCATTCCGGTCTTGGATTCCTTTGTCCTCATTAGATGGTCATCTTTGTTCTCACTGAAGCGGCGCGAAACCCGAAACCTTTGTCAGTCTCGTGACTCCGCCTCTCTTTTCTCCCTATTTACTCATTTTATCCATTCAACACACAATGTGCCTAATATTTTTTGTCTCCTATACCAATCATAACGTTATCATTTATTTATAATTTTATAATTTTCAGATTGTCCGTTCTGCACACGGACACTCGCTCGGATTTCGGCCGAACTTACAAAGAAAAATATGGAGTCAAGAAGATAGAAGAAATGTTGTGACATCCTAATTGTCACACCAGTGGAATCACTGGTGAGCTCTAATACAAAATACTACATAGAAAGCTCACAAATATATATATATATATAATTTTAAATTTCAAAGCTCCAACAAAGTTCCGACTCGAATCCACTACCTACTCAACACTGGCGAAGTTGCGCTTGCCGCAAGTGGCGTCGGTCACCAAACAGTCGACTGAGTGTGGCAAGTGTGAAAACGAACGATACGATATGCCCATCTACACATACGACTACAGGTACTACACTATTACCACACTTTATAAATATAGATATGTATTTATTGTTTTGAATTTATTAAGCAATTTATTAAGCAACCGCGGCGACGATCGTGAGAACGACGACAATTGGTAGGCCGTGATCCGCAACTGCTTTGCACCCAAGGGAAACTGCAGGCACAAGAATTCTTCTGGCAAGTAAGTGCATCAAATCTGGGGGTCACTTCATCGTAGGAGAAGATGGGATAAATGATAGAGTTTGATACTAATCTTTAGGTTATGCGGCGCACCACACCATCAGATAACCGCATAACAACCGTTTACACGTGCATCATTCCCAATCATTCTACAAACGACGAGGACGCAAAATTCCTCTTTTACGATGGAATGGATGGGAAGAACGAAGAAATGCAACAACAGTACGTTGAACGATTAAACTTTTCTTTGTTGTTATTGCGAATTTTTTAAACACCTCTTCAATATATATCTCCAAAATAAAAAAAATGGTACTTGCAGGTTATGGAGCGAAACTTCAAAAAGAAGAAATTCGAAGTGATAAATCACATCATTAAGAATTCAACTTCCATGTATTGATTGTGTGATAAACAAGGTTTCCAAACTAGTTGTATTTTATTGGGCACGAAATATTTCATCGAACAGAGAGGGAGTCCGCAGGCAAAGTTTTAATCTTATTTGTCTGGACTTCGAACTCGATATTACCCGGAGGGGTCATACACAAATTCAATGGGTGATCTTTGATCTCTGCGGATCTTGATCTCTTGGCACTTGATTGGAAGTTTCCGATCCGCATTGACCTTTCCAATCTCATGAAATAATCAAAGGAGCCGATCGGAAGCCTCCGACTCCGCCCATCCGATCTGTATCGTATATTAATGGACCGTCATCTCACCAAATCACCTAATCACTCGATCAGTTTGTCACTACATTTCCTTATTTACTCTATAATCCTCTTCAATGTTGTCCAATTCTGCGATCAAAATCGCCCATGAAGCCAAGAAAGGTGAGAACCATCCAATTTCCAATTTTTTTTAAATATTTTAATTAGTGATCTTATTTCAGTCCGATTCGATGATATACCGACTATTATTCAATCTACTAATGAAGAAATTGAGAATGTTAGTGAACTCAAGCTGGTAAGTAATAATTACAGAATTGCAAACTGATTTGATTTCAATTCGAGATGTTGTGAAATCTGTTTTTCGAACACTCCCTGGATAAAATATACCACCTGAAGAGATGTGCATCTTGGAAAAACATACATCATTGAAGATCGAGCACTTTTCGAATTTTGGCCCAGCCTTCTCTCGCAGAGTATTCCCTCCCTACCATTCTCATTCCCCACTCCTTCCGCATTCGGAGCTGTTGCTTCCTGGGCCCTAAATCGAAGAAGTTCCAAAAATCACATTCACGATGCTTGTTTACAGAATAACGAAACGATGGAAGACGACCGACCACTATTCATCGCTAATATCACGATTTCTCATGGCGAGCTACAGTCCCGGTTGGTTCCCCCCTGAAAACAATCCGGCCCGGCCGGCCCCGGCCGGCCCCAAGCGGCCCCACGACCATTCGTGGCTCGTTGAGATAGAAATTTGATATAATCTCTGTGCTTTCCACGTATTCGTGGACTGTGTGATCGATCTGCACATGCAAAAATTTAAAAATTAAATTCTCCAATTAGAAAAATGAAGAGAAACCCTCGAAAGTACGGAAATCATAACCGCGCTCCAGCGCCATTCGCAGTTTTCCTTACCGTATTTTTGGCAAGTAGCCAACTCTCGCCCATTTGCATTCCATTTCGATTGTCGGTAGTTTCGCTCAGTTATAGCGGTTATTTCTTTTTATTTGTCATGCCATTTTACTCTTTGACCACTGCAGGTCGCGTAGGACTCGTTTGATCGACGATTATTACCCGCGTATGGGTAGGAGACGATTTAGTCAGGTACGAAGGTTTTGCCCTGCCTTGTTTCTTTGTTGTGGCGGTCAAGGGGCTTGTGGTTAATTTTTCCGGGTTCGGCCTCGCACGCTCGAGGTCATCAACAACAAGACATTTATCTTCTGAGGGGATACAAGAGGAAAACAAGGAGGATACAACACAATTTCAAAGGTATAAGATCTTTTTGATCTTTTTAAGTTCCTTCTAATTTTCCAAAAGAGTAAAACTGAAAATTGCGAAAAAATAACAAGAATAGTTCATAAGTTAGTTCAATTAATCGATGGTGGAATGATTAGGAGAGGAGAGGGGAGAAATAGCCTGCTGTTCTCTTGCCTTGGCAGCTCTATTCTCTTCTCTTGTGTCTCTTCTCTTGAGTGTCTTTCTAAACCTGAATACTACTAATTTATGTCGATTTCTTATAACAAATACTCACTGACGAAGAGTATCCTTCCATCCAGAGGAGAATCCGTTTGGATTAGGGTGTCGATACTTACGATACTGCTTAAATTGCTGAAAATTAAATTGGAATAAATATAATATCTATTACTTCTTCCACCCATCTAATTTTGAATCGGTCTCGTTTCTCTACTTCCAGTTTCTTCTCGATCTCATCGTCGGAAATGGAATCGAAGAGAGAACGGATGAATGCGAAATCGGACGTGGTGTGGAGAGAAAGGTAGGCAACCTCATCCTCATCCATGAAATCCGGGCCAGTGTCTGTAAGGGGTAATTGCTTTCATTTCTGATTTTCTGATAACGTGGTCTGTTTACATTTCAGTCCGGTTTTGCACAGCATTCGATCCGCAATGCTCTCGAGCAGAGCACGATCATTCAGTCTCTCCTTGTGTAGTGCATCGAGTGATTCTTTTACAGCAGCCAACTAGGTTAATTTGAGTTTAGATAAATCTCAAATTAGTTGGTACGGTAGGTTAGTCAAATAAATAAAGAATGATCTTACTTCAGCTGATGAGACGGTCGATGCAGCAGCTGCAGCAGTGGCCGGATGGGCAGCGGGAGAAAAGTCTCTCGAAGAATGAGAAGAGGGAGAAGGATGAATCGGAGAAGGAGCGACAGCAGAGAGAGCACGTGGAGAAGAAGGAGCAGGAGATCGATTGAGGAGAGGAATAAATCCCTTCCTGATAAATAATGTGTTTGTCCATTATGTTCATGGTGAATTACTATACTGAGACAGTTTTTTCACGCATCACAGTTTTAAATACCAACCTGCCACCTTTCGGTTTTTTGGCATCGATTTGAGCCCTCAATTCAGCGGCAGTAAGCTTCTCCTCTAAAGAGGAAGAACATCTATGGATGTATTTTGTGATAACGATGTACTGACTCTTAATTCTGATGCGTTTCATGGTCTTTCCGCTGGTAGTATCGGCCATAAAAACGTCCGAAAATGGTGAGACAGCTAAAAGAAAAATAAGTAGGCAGTATTAGCGATCAAATCGTACTTCTCTGTCTCTTGCCAAGATCGACTATATTAGCGTCGTCATTAATAACTGTAATACGATTCTTGATTTTGGTATGCTGAAGAAAACCTACTTCCTCCAAGGCGTGCGAGATGGTCAAGGCAAGTCTTCTTATTTCCGACACAAAGAACTTTTCTGTTGTAATCGGGACCATTGTTAATTCTGTAGGTGATATTAGTCTCGGGAATAGGCTTTCCGCGGACAACACAGTGTCTATGAGTTATGTCAAACTTCTCGGCATCCGCCAGATCTTGAACCAATATGAAGCCACCCGAACTCATCTTATCTGTAGAGAGGAGTTTGTGTGAGCAACATACCTGATCAGCGGGAAAATAGCGGGAAAATTATTATGAAATTTGTCATGAAAATTATAATGTAACGAGTACAGTTTCAATGGATTGTGAGTACAAACTTGCAACATCCCCTCAGGATAACATATTTTACGAGCAATCATTGCGAAATAATGATGATATCACAACAGTAAACACACATATGATACTTTTGTTCTTTTCTCTTCCCGTGCTTTGATTATTTCATCCATAATTATCTGTATAAATAGTTTTATCGCTCATAACTTATCCCTAGTACATTTACAGTACAATCATGAGCGAAGAAGATCATCTTCTTCCTCAATGCGACCACTGCTTACAGAAGATTATCCACACTAAGCGAGTACTCGGTCTATCTGCAAAAGGAATTCATGAGTATTTGAAAGCACAAAACATCATAGTCAGCTACAGCTCTGTTCTTACTGCTTTCAAAAGGGATAAAATAGAAGAGATCGGAGAGAAAAAACAGTACAGGTTCGGCTACTCGTTCTACTCGAATATTTTCGTTATCAGGAGCAATGTCCTTGGGGATAAAACAGACGAAGTTATGGAAATTGTTAAATATTTTTTCGAGGAATATGATGAGGAAGGGGATGCTACGGAGCAAGACGTAAGAGATAGTTCGCTTACCGTTCCCATTAATGGATTACATTGACCATTATAAACTTTAAATTACAGTGTATTGATTATCTACTATCTGAACATGATATTAACATCGAAAGAGGTGTTCTAAGAAATCTTAAACACGCGGCGGGTCTCAAATGCTATCCAGAAATGTGAGCAAAAGTTCCATAACTGAAATTATGCCGAAAAAATTCAGTACTGTACCCGAAATTTCGACTGAACAGGCCAGGAAGCGACATTTATTTGTTCATGATCTTCTCGAGAAGAAAGAAACGTTTGAACAATGGGTATTCACTCATTATTGCAATTTGACACGAACGCAATTTAGATTTGGAGCGACGAATCTATCATTCAAATTGGCGCAAGTCGAAGAATCATTACTACAACGAATAAACATGATAAGCGCCGTTTCCAGGGTGTGCGCAAATTTCCCCGAAAGGTTTCATTGTAGTAGTAGAATCTCGGTAATATTTATATAATTAAGGTTATGTGTTGGGCTGCAATTACCTGGGACGGTCCTGGACCAATCGCTTTTCTTGAAAAGGGAGAGACCCTTGATGCTCCAGCCTATATCGGCATCCTCGAGGATTTCCTTATTCCCTTTATTGATTCCTGGAAAGGTCAAAGTCATCGAGATCAAGTGGTATTCCAGCAGGACGGAGCATCATGCCACACGGCCAAAGTCACTAAGGAGAAGTTCAAGGAGTGGGGTCTAAAGGTGGCACCTTGGGCACCGGCTAGTCCGGACTGCAATCCTATCGAGTACACTTGGAAAGATATGAAGTTCTGGATTCGCAAAAATCGCAAGCCCAAGAATGAGGAGGAGATTCGTGATGCAGCACTGTACTATTGGCAGAATGTACTCACGAAGGAGAGATGCCGAGCCCATATTTTACATGTAAAAGATAACATGACCCATATTGACAGAGTTAATGGTGGTCCAATTGTAGATAAGTGGAAATTCCACAACTGACTCACCATTTTTTCCTTGATCCATCTTTATTTGTTCCTTGTTCGTCAGAAGATAAATGTCTTGTTGTTGATGACCTCGAGCGTGCGAGGCCGAACCCGGAAAAATTAACCACAAGCCCCTTGACCGCCACAACAAAGAAACAAGGCAGGGCAAAACCTTCGTACCTGACTAAATCGTCTCCTACCCATACGCGGGTAATAATCGTCGATCAAACGAGTCCTACGCGACCTGCAGTGGTCAAAGAGTAAAATGGCATGACAAATAAAAAGAAATAACCGCTAAAACTGAGCGAAACTACCGACAATCGAAATGGAATGCAAATGGGCGAGAGTTGGCTACTTGCCAAAAATACGGTAAGGAAAACTGCGAATGGCGCTGGAGCGCGGTTATGATTTCCGTACTTTCGAGGGTTTCTCTTCATTTTTCTAATTGGAGAATTTAATTTTTAAATTTTTGCATGTGCAGATCGATCACACAGTCCACGAATACGTGGAAAGCACAGAGATTATATCAAATTTCTATCTCAACGAGCCACGAATGGTCGTGGGGCCGCTTGGGGCCGGCCGGGGCCGGCCGGGCCGGATTGTTTTCAGGGGGGAACCAACCGGGACTGTAGCTCGCCATGAGAAATCGTGATATTAGCGATGAATAGTGGTCGGTCGTCTTCCATCGTTTCGTTATTCTGTAAACAAGCATCGTGAATGTGATTTTTGGAACTTCTTCGATTTAGGGCCCAGGAAGCAACAGCTCCGAATGCGGAAGGAGTGGGGAATGAGAATGGTAGGGAGGGAATACTCTGCGAGAGAAGGCTGGGCCAAAATTCGAAAAGTGCTCGATCTTCAATGATGTATGTTTTTCCAAGATGCACATCTCTTCAGGTGGTATATTTTATCCAGGGAGTGTTCGAAAAACAGATTTCACAACATCTCGAATTGAAATCAAATCAGTTTGCAATTCTGTAATTATTACTTACCAGCTTGAGTTCACTAACATTCTCAATTTCTTCATTAGTAGATTGAATAATAGTCGGTATATCATCGAATCGGACTGAAATAAGATCACTAATTAAAATATTTAAAAAAAATTGGAAATTGGATGGTTCTCACCTTTCTTGGCTTCATGGGCGATTTTGATCGCAGAATTGGACAACATTGAAGAGGATTATAGAGTAAATAAGGAAATGTAGTGACAAACTGATCGAGTGATTAGGTGATTTGGTGAGATGACGGTCCATTAATATACGATACAGATCGGATGGGCGGAGTCGGAGGCTTCCGATCGGCTCCTTTGATTATTTCATGAGATTGGAAAGGTCAATGCGGATCGGAAACTTCCAATCAAGTGCCAAGAGATCAAGATCCGCAGAGATCAAAGATCACCCATTGAATTTGTGTATGACCCCTCCGGGTAATATCGAGTTCGAAGTCCAGACAAATAAGATTAAAACTTTGCCTGCGGACTCCCTCTCTGTTCATTGAAATATTTCGTGCCCAATAAAGTACAATTAGTTTGGAAACCTTGTTTATCACTCAATCAATACATGGAAGTTGAATTCTTAATGATGTGATGGATGGCATGATTTATCACTTCGAATTCTTCTTTTTGAAGTTTCGCTCCATAATCTGCAAGTACTTTTTTTTATTCTGGAGATATATATTGAAGAGGTGTTTAAAAAATTCGCAATAACAACAATGAAAAGTTTATTCGTTCAACTTACTGTTGTTGCATTTCTTCGTTCTTCGGAAAAAACTGTGCCCTGTTTTTACGGTGATTTTTTCCTGAAATCCAGCGCGCCGTCCAATGTATGCGGGAAATCTGGATTTTTGAGGTATTTCGATGTTGAGTCAAAAAAAGGAATTTTTTTGAAATTTTTTTGTTGCGTTTTTTTGTACTATTATTGTTGGTGGGCGATTAATTTGTCTCTCAAAAGGTATCAATATCAGTGAAAGTATGATAGATTCAGAAATGAATATCGAGCTACGCAACTATGGAGCAGGACGAAAAAAATTGGAATAAGAGGAGGTTCAATTTCCGATGTCTACCGGATCGCGATTGAGACGGGGTCGAAATCGTGGCTCTCGAATCGCACTCCTAGCACACTACCACTGCGCCACTGCTCCCTCTATGAATCTATGAACTGGTTTAGCAGTTTTTCATGTAATTGGAATTTTTGAAGCGTTGATCAATTTTTAAATTACAAACTAGATTTCAGGGAATAATATTTGTAAATTAACACTTAAACATTCAAACTGTTGGCTAGAAAAAACTAGTGAAATTTGGAGGGAGGGGTGAAAAGGGATCACATCATCTATGAAAACTTGCGACGACTTGCGAGAACATGTCACGGCGAGTGAAGAAGGCTGCTTGTGGTGTGTTGCACCTGAATTAAATGCCTATTTATGGATAGTTCTTTGGAACTATTGACCTTTTTTGCCCGTTGCCTGCAATTCCGTCGAGGAGTTTGCCCAGATGGAAGAAACGAGAAGACGTCTGCATCTGATAAGTGTTAATAAGTAATTGTGATTCAACCGTCAACAATATAGCAACATTATCCTAGCGTCACTGAATTACATGAAAATTGGCCTGTCAAAGGTACCAAAAATCCGAACTTTGCGAGGATCCCCAGGACCCCGGGATCCAAATTTTAAAATAAAAACCCCCAGGGAGTGCTCAGGAAGTGACAGTAAAAGAGATGATTCAGCGTCGTGGGGCGGGGCTTAGCCGGGTATCGAATATTTTCAACGTTATTCGATCGAGCCCTAATTTTGCAGCTGTGTGGGGGTACCAATGGGAGTGCCAATAACGCTTTGGCGAACATTTTGAACGATTTCCAAGTGGGGATCCAGGGTGCCTAAGGTACCAAAAATCCGAACTTTGAGAGGATCCCCAGGACCCCGGGATCCAAATTTTAAAATAAAAAACCCCAGGGAGTGCTCAGGACGCCCCTGCGTATCACTCGTTCACTTTTGGACCCGATCGGAAACCATGTGTTTCACACCTTTTTTCAACCATCTTCCCATCCGCCTCCGACATCTAACCAATGCAGATTTCACGATGACGAATTTCCGAAAAATCTACTCGAAATGCAATGGCTATTCCAAGGGGATAGCAAATAAATTGCTGTGGGGGAGGGAAGTCTCCCCCTATTCCACTTTTCCGTCCCTCTCAGTTTGCTCTCCTCCACTGAAGATAGCGCGGTCTCCTCCTCAGACTCAGACTGCGGGGGCGAATGCTCCCCTCCGTCTCCTCAGATTGGAGAGCGTTGGACTGATCCAGAGAAGTGAAATTCATCGTTTTTATATGGTGAGATTGGATGCACATTATTTCAATGAGAGACAAGTGAGAAACAATAGACATAATCTCATTTTCAATTGATTGATTCGTGAGAGAATGGTGTAAATTCTCACTATTCGATTCGCGCACTCGAAGCCGACGCACGGAGCACTAATCATGAAGCACTTAGCCTAAACCATAATGATGATAATCATCGATTTTGAGGCTCGGTGGTTAGACTTAGTGCTTGACCTGCTTGGTCTGCTTAGTGTGTCTTTAGTGTGCCTTAAATGTGTGAAAGGGACTAGGCGAGTCTCCTAGTCACTTTTGGTCCCGATCGGACACCATAAGTTTCACACCCTTTTGGCTCAACTGACCGTCCAACTCTTTTTGGATGAAAAGTGGACGGAGCCTAGATGAAAAATCATGGAAGTGAAAAGTTATTCAATCGAGCCCAGATTGGGCAGACGTGCGCACCCATGGGAGCTCTAATTTCCTAATCGAGGACCCCAGACTTAAATTCTTATGCACGGGAGGGAGTAGCCAAAGAGTGTTATCTCTCTGAAAATCACCACTATTTTGCGTGATCGAAACTTCAAAACGCAGTAAAATTCCTGTTAGGGCTCTTTTTACACCCCAGGGTAGGTACTAAGCTAGTTTGGTCCGGACCCGAGACTATCGAGTTCACAACTTTTTTTTTTTTCATTTTCGCGTAGGACAGATAGAGATCCGGATTTCTCGGATACAATTCACCGAAAAATCTGGTCCGAGACTGTAAGTGACAGTAAAAGAGATGATTCAGCGTCGTGGGGCGGGGCTTAGCCGGGTATCGAATATTTTCAACGTTATTCGATCGAGCCCTAATTTTGCAGCTGTGTTGGGGGTACCAGTGGGAGTGCCAAAAACGCTTTGGCGAACATTTTGAACGATTTCCAAGTGGGGATCCAGGGTGCCTAAGGTACCAAAAATCCGAACTTTGCGAGGATCCCCAGGACCCCGGGATCCAAATTTTAAAATAAAAACCCCCAGGGAGTGCTCAGGACAGCCCTGCGTATCACCCGTTCACTTATGGGCCCGATCGGAAACCATGTGTTTCA
>LS485483.1:78834-89604 GCA_900490705.1 Pristionchus arcanus
ACACCATCAGATAACCGCAAATTCCAACACTTGGTTCTTTCCGCTGCACGTCGAAGCATCGAAGTTGTCGCGAACGTCGCAACAATTCCCACTCGCTTCATGGTATCGTTTTTTGTTGCATCCATTCCATGCCCATATAATCAAAACTAATCAAACTATAAAATAAAATAATACTAAATAAATAAAATAAAATATAAAATAAAACTATAAAATAAAATAAATAATCAAAACAAATGAAAACATTTTCAGATTGACGACAACGCCTACTACTTTGGAGGAGCTCTAACAAGAACTGTCGATCCCACGTTAACAACCGTTTCGCAGTACACTTGCATCATTCCCAATCATTCTACAAACGACGAGGACGCAAAATTCCTCTTTTACGATGGAATGGATGGGAAGAACGAAGAAATGCAACAACAGTAAGTCGAACGATTAAACTTTTCATTGTTGTTATTGCGAATTTTTTAAACACCTCTTCAATATATATCTCCAGAATAATAAAAAAAATGGTACTTGCAGATTATGGAGCGAGACTTCAAAAAGAAGAATTCGAAGTGATAAATCGTGCCATCCATCACATCATTAGGTACTGGTCCACGTACGCAGTACTGGACCAGTACCTTGGGAAGTACGCTCGCACCATTACTGTACAGAACGTCTGCACACGTGAAGAGATCAGGTACAAAACGAGTCAAATGACTCGTTCTACCATTGCAAGAAACATGGAGAAGCTCCTCATGGCACACCCCACATTCTTTGCAAGATGTAATGTCTTCAAAATTCATGTCTCAATTATTAAAATGTAAATGTAATGATAAAGATTGTTGTGGAAAAAAGAGTTGTCTTTTATTGAGTTTTGGGGGGCGGGGCTTGATTGGCGGTAGGGGAGGTGAGGGAGGGGAGGGAGGGAGGGTCTATTATTAGCTGAGTCTTCGATCGCGAGTGGTGATCCCTCTCGTCTCTGCAGTAGTGGGCATTGTCAGTCTGTAGTTTGGTCCAGGTATTCTGAAAGTTGAAGAATTGCTGTAGTTTACTTGGACTGAGCTACAGACACTGCCTACAACCCCTGCCACTCATGACCTCCCATTTACGTAATCTTCTAGAACCCTGACCTACCGTACCCTCTGGCAACGCTCTACCGTACCCTCTAGCACCTCCCTGACTACCGTAACATCTGGACCACCTGGGCCTACCGTACCACCAAGGACCACCTGGGGCTACCGTACCACCAGTGGAGATCCGCATAAATTACGCCGGGCGCACCAGCTGGCCCTACCGTAACCCCTCCCCCTCCCGTTTGGAAATCAACACTACATTCTACTACTGTCGATCCCACCATAACAATCGTTTCTACACGTGCATCATTCCCAATCGTTCTACAAACGACGAGGACGCCAAAATTCCTCTTTTACGATGGAATGGATGGGAAGAACGAAGAAATGCAACAACAGTAAGTTGAACGATTAAACTTTTCATTGTTGTTATTGCGAATTTTTTAAACACCTCTTCAATATATATCTCCAGAATAAAAAAAAGTACTTGCAGATTATGGAGCGAAACTTCAAAAAGAAGAATTCGAAGTGATAAATCATGCCATCCATCACATCATTAAGAATTCAACTTCCATGTATTGATTGAGTGATAAACAAGGTTTCCAAACTAATTGTACTTTATTGGGCACGAAATATTTCAATGAACAGAGAGGGAGTCCGCAGGCAAAGTTTTAATCTTATTTGTCTGGACTTCGAACTCGATATTACCCGGAGGGGTCATACACAAATTCAATGGGTGATCTTTGATCTCTGCGGATCTTGATCTCTTGGCACTTGATTGGAAGTTTCCGATCCGCATTGACCTTTCCAATCTCATGAAATAATCAAAGGAGCCGATCGGAAGCCTCCGACTCCGCCCATCCGATCTGTATCGTATATTAATGGACCGTGATCTCACTCAATCACCTAATCACTCAATTATTTTTGTCACGCCATTTCCTCAATTCGACTCGAATCCATATCAATGTTATCCGTTCCTGCGATCAAAATCGCCCATGAAGCCAAGAAAGGTGAGAACCATCCAATTTTGAATTATATTATAATTAGTGATCTTATTTCAGTCCGATTTGATGATATGCCGACCATTATTCAATCGACTAATGAAGAAATTGAGAATGTTAGTGAGCCCAAGCTGGTAAGTAGTAATTACAGAACTGCAAACTGATTCAATGAAGATCCAAAAAATCTCAAAATGAAATCAGCTATAAAAATTACACTCACTTATTATAAATTATAGGGACTTACAATAATAATTGTTTCTAGAACAACGAAATAAAGAAGGATGACCGACCACTATTCATCGCTAATATTACAATATCTGAAGGGGATCTTGTTGCGATTGCTCAGAATTCGGAAGAAGATGAGGACCTTCAGTATCACATTCCTGTCAGAAATATTAAGGTTCGATTTTAGAGCTGTCAGTATGAAGAATTCGTCTCTTTATCCCGCTTGTTCTCTAACGAAAAAAAAACGATGAGAAGATTCCTATCGTGAAGAGGGAAATTCTTCACATTGTCAACCCTAATTTTAAATTGTTTCAGCACCGAGTAGAGGAGTTGAAAGAAGCTGTCGATAAACTGAACCGGCACTCGAATTACTTCAAATTCGATCAGGATGTGATCAAATTTGTGCGAGAAATTACAGGAAAATCTCCTTTAGAGTGAGTTTTTGCCTATTTTTATAACATAATTTCATTTTAATTTCAGGCTAAAAATGGAGAAACTAACTCAAAATTCTGATCTTTCTTGCACTGCCGACAACAGAAAGCGAACAATAGAAGAGGAGGAAGAAGAGAAGCCAATAAAGATGGCTAAATTTGTCGATGAAACGAATGAAGAGAATGTAGTGAAGAATTTGAAAGTTGAAGAGCAAGCGAATGACGAAAATGCAATAGATATATCAGAATGTGAAGATTCATACGGTGAGTTCTGCGAATTCTATTTTTCTAAAGAATATTTAAATTTTAAGACGAAACAGAGCACTCTTTCATTCGATTGATCGGATGGGGATTCACTGACTCGGGTGAAATGCTATTCCGTGTGGTCTGGACAACGAAAGAAATTACATGGGAGCCATGGCACAGTTTCAAGGTGAGAAGGTTAAATTGAGATCGCAGAAAATAAATATCACTAGAATTCATTGGACAGCAAGGTAATGTTGCCCGTCTAACAGCCGGCCTTATCGGTGAATCAAGCCTGGTTGTACGACTGGACAATCGCTAGGCATGGAATCTGGCACTTCTTCGGTTTTTAGCCCAGCTTTCTCTCGCAGAGTATTCCCTTCCTACCATTCTCATTTCCCACCCCTCCACATTCGGAGCGGTTGTTGACTGGGCCAAAAATCGAAGAAGTTCCCCCTTTATATTGTTACACAGCTATCTGGAATTCGAATGTATTCCAGGGATACCCTGAACGAATTCAATCAATGGTCCGGCGAGCGGCAAGAAAAGGATTCACTTGCACGGAAAAGGAACGAGAAGCCTTCGAGACTAATACTGGAATGAAATTGGAATGTGATGTCGTTGAAATCTTCGATTAAAATTTTATTTAATATTAATACTAACAATTAGTGTTTGCTTGCCATATTTATTCACTTTATATCCAATGAATTTGTTTTGGTTGATGAATAAATAGATGAACTGATTGATTCATCTCACAAATGTTTGGCGCAGGAGATGACATTGTCAAAATAAAGTATCGTTCGAATTGTAATTCCGGCGCAAGTGACAAGAATTTCAAATTTTGACAAATTGTTATCACAATTTTACAAAAGTTCAGCCAATAACGAGTTGAACAAGCAATAATAAGTCGACAGAGAAGCAAGAGTCGAATAGGTGGAGATCATATCGATAGTTCAGTCCTCCCCTCTGGCATGGTTCCGGGTGCCCGCCAACAACTCATTATCAGTCCGTTTCCGCTGCTTCTATGAGCTCCACCTTGGCATTAGGGTTGTCAGATGAAGAATTTATCTCTTCATTCCACTTGCTCGCTCACCGGTCAGAGATGCGAGAGCGGATTCTTCACCCCCCCCCCCTACTTGGCATACCGTGCCACAGCATACTGGCGTGGTTTCCGTGTATTTTTTTTGGAATCTGGCATTCACTGAACCCCCCAATTAGACGATACATTTATTGTTCATTCAAATATTCCCTCTGGCAGGGATGATGTCAGTTAGCGGGTCCTTTCCATCTGATGCAAACTTCCAGCTTGAAACTCCGCCCATTTTCATCTCACCACTTGTTCTCATTCACTCAATCAGACCTTTTCGGCCAGTCCGCGCTTCCAACTCTCCCCTGTCTGAGAAATGCTATTAGTTTGTGAGTAATGCCTGCTAAACATCTACCCATTCCTGTCTTGGATTCCTTTGTCCTCATTAGATGGTCATCTTTGTTCTCACTAAAGTGTCCCTAAACCACATCCCTATTCATAACTGTCGTTGTGTCTTCCTTTCTCTCGTTCTTTCTCCTTTCCTGCAAGAACTGTCAGTCTCGTGACTCCGCCTCTCTTTTCTCCCTATTCACTCATTTTATCCATTCAACACACAATGTGCCTAATATTTTTCATCTCCTAAACCAATCATAACGTTATCATAACGTTATCAAAACGTTTTCATAACGTTATCATAAAGTTATCATAACGTTACCATAACATTTCAGATTGTCCGTTCTGCACGCGGACACTCGCTCGGATTTGGGCCGAGCTTACGAAGAAAATACGAAGTCAAGAAGATAGAAGAAATGTTCGACGACACCCAATGATAAGGTATGACAATCTACTCTTCTCCTTATAGTTCTTAGTTTCTACACCCTGACATGTCATCTTAGAATGAAAATGCTAATTTTCTTTTATTCAGTCATTCTATGCTCCACCAAGCAAGTTCCTGCGTGACATGAACAAGCCCGCATCGCTCGGAATCGTGAGAACATTTTCCATTCCACTCGTATTTGACCTTTGACGAACGTTCGAGGGGTCGGAGAAGGGAAGAAGCCGGGGAGGAGGCGGTAGATCAAGCGTCCTCCTCCTCCCTGCCTCCCTCCCAGACAATCAATAGCTCGCTAATCAGCACATTGAGTTTGCTGGGCATTTCAAACGCACGATACCACAGAGATGTGATCGAAGGCGCCTGCGGATCGATGTCCGCTATCGAGAAAGCCCTCCTCGACAAATCAACGAACTTCTGCCTGGTGGTGGAGAGCTGGGTCAGTCTTTTCTTTGGGATCGCCTCTGTTATGCACTACGGGAGTATAAATGAGTTGGGACGAACGAAAAGTGGTTAGATAGTTTGTTGTGTTTTAGCATTATCAGCGGAAAATCTAACAAGTAAATTTGTTCAGAGTTTACTCGACCGATGATCTTCCGATGGGACAGTTTTTCAACATGATGATGATGAATAATGATGTCGGAGTTTGCTGTAGTCATGGATCCTTCCGACTTGCTGTCAATGCTTCGAATATGCAGCGATTTCCCCTCACTTTTGAATAATGAATAAAGGTGTCAATCTCACATATGTATGGCAACTGTTCGGTTTATTCAGTAGACAAAAGAAGTGCATTGGTAACACGAGAAGAGATGCTTCATTTGACATTTTTGACATTTAAACAACTTTATCAGCTGGATATTGGCGGGATCTCAGCTGGGTTGCCAGTTCTCCACTGAGTTCGGTCGCGTGCGATTTGAAGAAACTGAGGACCGGCGGCATTGACGAAGTCGTCTCTCCATCGTTTCGGTGGTCAATAAACAGATAATAGAGCACAGGAAAGAGATGAGAGAGATCACGCGGAATGGAGAGACGTATTCTTAATCCCCCTCCCCTTCTTGGCATATCGTGCACAGCATACTGTGGTTTCCGTGAAGTTTTTGGAAGATGGTATTCAATGAACCTCAATGAGTCGATAAATGTATTGTTCATTGAAATATTCCCTCTGGCAGGGATTATCTCAGTTAGCGGGTCCTTTCCGTCTGATGCAAACTTCCAGCTTGAAACTCCGCCCATTTTCATCTTCCCTTACCACTTGCTTCTCATTCACTCAATCAGACCTTTTCGAGCAGTCCGCCCCTCCAACTCTCCTGTCTGAGAAATGACATTATGTCTTGAGTAATGCCTGCTAAACACCTACCCATTCATGTCTTGTATTCCTTTGTCCGACCATCTTTGTTCTCATCAAAATGGCGCCAAACCCCATCCCCATTCATAACTGTCGTCGTGTCTTCCTTTCTCTCATTCTTTCTCCTTTCCTGCAAGAACTGTCAGTCTCGTGACTCCGCCTCTCTTTTCTCCCTATTCACTCATTTTATCCATTCAACACACGATGTGCCTAATATTTTTCATCTCCTAAACGAATCATAACGTTATCATAACTTTTCAGAATGTCCGTTCTACATACGGACACTCGCTCGGATTTCGGCCGAGCTGACGAAGAATAATACGAAGTCAAGAAGATAGAAGAAATGTTGTGAAATCCTAATTGTCACACCAGTGGAATCACTGGTGAGCTCTAATACAAAATACTACATAGAAAGCTCACAAATATATATATATATATAATTTTAAATTTCAAAGCTCCAACAAAGTTCCGACTCGAATCCACTACCTACTCAACACTGGCGAAGTTGCGCTTGCCGCAAGTGGCGTCGGTCACCAAACAGTCGACTGAGTGTGGCAAGTGTGAAAACGAACGATACGATATGCCCATCTACACATACGACTACAGGTACTACACACTTTATAAATATAGATATTTATTTATAATTTCGAATTTATTAAGCAATTATTAAGCAACCGCGACGATCGTGAGAACGACGACAATTGGCAGGCCGTGATCCGCAACTGCTTTGCACCCAAGGGAAACTGCAGGCACAAGAATTCTTCTGGCAAGTAAGTGCATCAAATCTGGGGGTCACTTCATCGTAGGAGAAGATGGGATAAATGATAGAGTTTGATACTAATCTTTAGGTTATGCGGCGCACCTCTGGTACACCATCAGATAACCGCAAATTCCAACACTTGGTTCTTTCCGCTGCACGTCGAATCATCGTCGCGAACGTCGCAACAATTCCCACTCGCTTCATGGTATCGTTTTTTATGTTGCATCCATTCCATGCCCATATAATCAAAACTAATCAAACTATAAAATAAAATAAAACTAAATAAATAAAATAAAATATAAAATAAAACTATAAAATAAAATAAATAATCAAAACAAATGAAAACATTTTCAGATTGACGACAACGCCTACTACTTTGGAGGAGCTCTAACAAGAACTGTCGATCCCACGTTAACAACCGTTTCGCAGTACACTTGCATCATTCCCAATCATTCTACAAACGACGAGGACGCAAAATTCCTCTTTTACGATGGAATGGATGGGAAGAACGAAGAAATGCAACAACAGTAAGTCGAACGATTAAACTTTTCATTGTTGTTATTGCGAATTTTTTAAACACCTCTTCAATATATATCTCCAGAATAATAAAAAAAATGGTACTTGCAGATTATGGAGCGAGACTTCAAAAAGAAGAATTCGAAGTGATAAATCGTGCCATCCATCACATCATTAGGTACTGGTCCACGTACGCAGTACTGGACCAGTACCTTGGGAAGTACGCTCGCACCATTACTGTACAGAACGTCTGCACACGTGAAGAGATCAGGTACAAAACGAGTCAAATGACTCGTTCTACCATTGCAAGAAACATGGAGAAGCTCCTCATGGCACACCCCACATTCTTTGCAAGATGTAATGTCTTCAAAATTCATGTCTCAATTATTAAAATGTAAATGTAATGATAAAGATTGTTGTGGAAAAAAGAGTTGTCTTTTATTGAGTTTTGGGGGGCGGGGCTTGATTGGCGGTAGGGGAGGTGAGGGAGGGGAGGGAAGGAGGGTCTATTATTAGCTGAGTCTTCGATCGCGAGTGGTGACACCTCTCGTCTCTGCAGTAGTGGGCATTGTCAGTCTGTAGTTTGGTCCGTGTATTCTGAAAGTTGAAGAATTACTGTAGTTTACTTGGACTGAGCTACAGACACTGCCTACAACCCCTGCCACTCATGACCTCCCATTTACGTAATCTTCTAGAACCCTGACCTACCGTACCCTCTGGCAACGCTCTACCGTACCCTCTAGCACCTCCCTGACTACCGTAACATCTGGACCACCTGGGCCTACCGTACCACCAGGGACCACCGGGGGCTACCGTACCACCAGTGGAGATCCGCATAAATTACGCCGGGCGCACCAGCTGGCCCTACCGTAACCCCTCCCCCTCCCGTTTGGAAATCAACACTACATTCTACTACTGTCGATCCCACGATAACAACCGTTTCGCACTACACGTGCATCATTCCCAATCATTCTACAAACGACGAGGACGCAAAATTCCTCTTTAACGATGTAATTGATGGGAAGAACGAAGAAATGCAACAACAGTAAGTTGAACGAATAAACTTTTCATTGTTGTTATTGCGAATTTTTTAAACACCTCTTCAATATATATCTCCAGAATAAAAAAAATTTGCAGGTTATGGAGCGAAACTTCAAAAAGAAGAAATTCGAAGTGACAAATCGTGCCATCCATCACATAATTAAGAATTCAACTTCCATGTATTGATTGTGTGATAAACAAAGTTTCCAAACTGGTTGTATTTTATTGAGCACGAAGTATTTCAATGAACAGAGAGGGAGTCCGCAGGCAAAGTTTTAAATCGGATTTGTCTGGACGTCGAACTCGATATTTCCCGGAGGGGTCATACTCAAATTCAATGGGTGATCTTTGATCTCTGCGAGTCTCTTGAACTCTCGGCACTCCACTTCCGATCTGCATTGATCTTTCCAATCTCATGAAATAATCAAAGGATCCGATCGGAAGCCTCCGACTCCGCCCATCCGATCTGTATATTAATGGACTGTGATCTCACTGAATCACCTAGTCTCTCGATAACTTTGTCACGCCATTTCCTCAATTCAGCTAGAATCCGTATCAATGTTGTCCGTTCATGCGATCAAAATCGCCGATGAAGCCAAAAAAGGTGAGAACCATCCAATTTCGAATTATATTATAATTAGTGAGCTTATTTCAGTCCGATTCGTTGATATACCGACTATTATTCGATCTACTAATGAAGAAATTGAGAATGTTAGTGAACCCAAGCTGGTAAGTAGTAATTACAGAACTGCAAACTGATTCATTGAAGATCCAAAAAAAATCTCAAAATGAAATCAGCTATAAAAATCGAACTCACTGATTAAAAATTATAGGAACTTACAATAATAATTGTTTCTAGAACAACGAAATAAAGAATGATGACCGACCTCTATTCATCGTCAATATCACGATATTCGAAGGCGATTTAGTTGCAATTGTTCAGAATTCGGAAGAAGATGAGGACCTTCAGTATCACATTCCTGTCAGAAATATTAAGGTTCGATTTTAGAGCTGTCAGGATGGAGAATTCGTCTCTTCATTCCGAATTCTGAACGAAAAGAGGATACCTGTCGTGAAGAGGCAAATTCTTCACATTGTCAACCCTAATTTTGAATTGTTTCAGCACCGAGTGGAGGAGCTGAAAGAAGCTGTCGATAAACTGAACCGGCACTCGAATTACTTCAAATTCGATCAGGATGTAATCAAATTTGTGCGAGAAATTACCGGAAAATCGCCTAAAGAGTGAGTTTTCCCCTTTTTGATAACATAATTTCATTTTAATTTCAGGCTAAATAAGGAGAAACTAATGAAGAATGTTGACCTTTCTTGCACTGAGGAACCCAGGAAGAGAATACGAGAAGACAAAGGAGAAGAGAAATCAGCAAAGATGGCTAAATTTGTCGATGAAACGAATGAAGAGAAAGCTACAGATACAATAAAATTTGAAGATGAAAAGATTGCGGAAAATGCAGTAAATACAGAAAATTCATACGGTGAGTTCTGCGAATTTTGTTCGAGCTTTAAAAATTTTTAATTTTAATTTTTTAGACGAAACAGAGCACTCTTTTATTCGATTGATCGGATGGGGATTCACTGACTCGGGAGAAATGCTATTCCGCGTGGTCTACTAGAGAAATAACATGGGAGCCATGGTACAATTTCAAGGTGAGAAATATGGTAGAATTATCAAAATATCTTAAAATTAAATTAATTCAGGACTATCCTGAACGAATTCGATCAATGATCCTGCGAGCTACTAGAAAAGGTTTCACTTGTACGGAACAGGAAAGGGAGACCTTCGAGATGAATACTGGAGTGAAATTGGAAAGCGATGTCGTCGAAATCATCGATTAAAATTATTATTCAATATTAATACTAACAATTAGTGTTCGCTGCCGTTTTTATTCACTTTGTATTCCTTGAATTTATTGTGAATTATGAATAAATACAGTGATTCATGTACCTCAGATAAGTATACCATCTGTGCGGCAGATGACAAAAAAATAAAGAAAAAAATACAAAAGTTCAGCGATAAAACGAGTTGAACAAGCAATAAGGTGACAGAGAAGAATGGATCGAAGGGGGGGGGGTGATCAGTCGATAGTGCTGTCCGCCTCTCTGGCATGGTTCCGGTTGCCCGCCAACAACTCATTATCAGTCCGTTTCCGCTGCCTCTATGAGCTCCACCTTGGCATTAGGGTTGTCAGATGAAGAATTCATCTCTTCATTCGGCGTGCTCTCTCGCCGCCGGTCAGAGATACGAGAGCGGATTCTTACCCCCCCCCCCCCCCCCT
>LS485483.1:92139-108987 GCA_900490705.1 Pristionchus arcanus
GGGGCGGGGCTTCGCGACCTCTTCCCCTCTTCCCAAACATGCAACGGCGCATGTTCATTCGATGCCGCATCCCCTCTCCCTCCCCTCCCCTCAAACATGCAACGGCGCATGTTTACCTCGTCTCGCATGCGGCATCGCATCCATCGCATCGTTTTACCAACCCTACTGTCTACCCTACCTCTCTCCATCTCACGTACTTTCTTTTCGGATTAGTGACAACAGATGTAACATAGATGACCAGCGGGTGAATTGGGAAGAGGGGACAACAGAAGGTGAATAACAGCAGATCACCAGCTGATGCGATTGGATGCTCTTCTTCCCCTTCCCTTTCACCCTTGCCTTTTTTCGCCGGCTTCCTGGCTCTTACTCTGCGCTTGAAAGAAGGGCCATTTGTGTGACTTGACTCGCCTCGCCTCTTCCCATAGTCGCATCCATAAAAACCACGTGGTCAAATTCTTAATCTTTTTCTTTTTATGCTCAAATCCATATTTAACTGGTTATTCCCTTATCCCACTTGACAATAACTACAGATTGTCCGTTCTACACACGGACTCTTGTTCAATATTCGACTGGACAACAAGAAACAATTATCAAAGAAGCCGTTTGTTGTCCACATGTGATTAGTTCTATCTGTGCACTTACTTTTAGTAAGCAATATATTTTTGAAATGTAATCTCAAATTTAAGACTGTTCCGTCAAACTGCCGCGTTCACGTGCCATTTGAGAATCGTTAGGGTTGCCGGTTCGAGATCGGTTTTGTTATTACGGCGCGAGAGGGGAGGTACTCTGGTATTGAGTTCCTACTACACAGTCACAGTAATTTGCGGTACCGGTACCGCTTCCATCCGCCATCCGCGCGTGATCGCGATTTTGTTCCCGTTCACTGCCACAGGGTGGAAAGGCGGGAGCTAGTTTGAAAGAGTAATACGAGTAGAAGAATCAATAAGGCGACATTGAACTGAGGGGGGAACATCATGTCTAGTGCAGTTATAACTATCCCCTCTGGTATGGTTTAGAATGGTTTCTTTATCAGATCGTTTTCCTTAACCTCTATCATCTTTGACATGGCGCAAGAGGTTCAGTCGTTAAATTTATTGTTTTATTGAGTTTAAATACCCCCTCTGGCAGGGATGATGTCAGTCCTTTCCGTCTGATGCAAACTTCCAGCTTGAAACTCCGCCCATTTTGATCTTCCCTTACCACTTGCTCCTCATTCACTCCATCAGACCTTTTCGAGCAGTGCGCCCTTCCAACTCTCTCCTGTCTGAGAAATGTCCATTATTTCTTGAGTAATGCCTGCTAAACCTTTGTCCGATCAACTTTTTTTTTTCATCGAAGTGGCGCGAAACCCGAAACCTTTCTCTCATTCTTTCACCTTTCCTGCAATAACGATCAGTCTCATGACTCTTCCTTCTTTTCTCTCCATTCACTCATTTTATCCATTCAACACAATGTGCCTAATATTTTTCATCTCCTAAACCAATCATAACATTTCAGATTGTCCGTTCTACACACGGACACTCGCTCGGATTTCGGTCGAGCTTACGAAGAAAAATACGAAGTCAAGAAGAAGAAATGTTCGACGACACCCAATGATAAGGTATGACAATCGACTCTTCTCCAGAAAGTTCTTAACTACACTCTGACATTCCGAGCGGTTATTGTAATCTATAGGTGAATAGAAGAATTATTGGTGATAAGACAATTCGAAAAATCAAATTCGAAAAAGGACGTTTCGAAGAAAAAAAAGAAAAAAGACACAGATCGATGTCGTGTAGAAAAAAATATGAAAGTAGAGTATCTGCTATTCGTCGGTGTTCCGTACAAGTTTACGAATACACCAAACCTCTTCATTGAGTAAGTATAATGTTTAGTAATCCGCTTCGCATATTCATTTCCAAGTAGATGAGATGTGAAAAATATCTTCGGATTATATTTTTATGGGTATTGTAACGAGTTTAAGGGGTGCGATTGAATCGCAGGACACGAACATTGACGTTGAGTACGACTTTTAAATGAAAATTGCTGACCTTTGGGAAGGGCAAAACTGAATATTTCTTCTCTAAAATCACCAAATAATACTGCTGGTTTTAAAGAAGGTGTCCCACGAATATCTGGCTAACTGAGTTCTCGATGTGAGGTGGTGGGTCGCTGTTACCCGATAACACTTTCGAAACTCCCAAGTCACTATTTTTCGTTTGAACTGAGTTATGTTCGATTGGCTGCGTGCCAAGTGACCCTGAAAAGCAGGCAACGAGCGAGATAGCGTGCGGAATGAGGAGAGCGCCCCTCGCATTCCTCACTTTGCATAATCACCCGCGCGGTTCGTGGGAAGCCTTCTTTAAATATAAAAAAATTCAGTCCACCAATGCTCGATCTCATCTTCGACATCAAACACGACGCAGGGTATTCCTAGAAACTTGGAGGTACGTGATTAGGGCAGTCAGGGCGAAGAATCCGTCTTTTCATTTTGCCTACTCTCTCTCTGACCGGAGCACGAGGAATGAGGAGACGAATTCTTCACCCTGACATCTTTATAATGTTAAATAATTGATGAGTGCAATAATGTAAACTGCAGAAAGAGGAAGCAAACCATGGCAAAGATGCTGCCGATAAGTTTGGATGGCCGCGAAGATGAAGGATCATCAGATGCTACGCCAATTTGCTCGGTTTAGTGATCCTTCCAGACCAGAAAAAATCACGACTCCTACATTACCCCTGATGCATTCACATTTCAGGAGAACTGAGGTAACCAAACCATAGTTATTATTATTATAAATTTCAGCCTCGAATAAACTATACAAAAAACAATATTACGTTTATTTTTTAATTAATTTACGTATTTCCAGACGCAACTGCCGTATTGCTCATGGGTACAAAATCTACAATGGACAAGATACGCACACTTTCCACGGAAGAACCATCGACTATTCCAACTAATAAAATGGAAATTCTCATGAGAAAAAAAGTATTCCTCCATGAGAATCAAGTTTACTTCCATGATGCTAATAATTAAAATCATTATTGTTACTATTCACATTCGTTCAATTAAATATGAGATTCTTTTTTATCTTATATTTTATAATAAACAATTTGCACATGAACGAGTTCAGTGTAACCACAACCCACTCTCACCCATTTTTATAGTACTTGGACGGTACTCAAGCGGCTTCCCGCAACCGCAAGCTCCGCCCACTTTGAGGGGACAGGGAATCGCTCCAAACCTGCGCAAAGGGACCACAATTCGAATACGCAACTAAATCGTTCGTTCAAAATCGCTATGGATAGGTCTCAGCTGTCTTCACCAATGGCCAGATGCGCAGCCTGAACAAATATCAATAATTAGATCAAAATCGATAAAGAAAGGGCGGTGATAGGTGAATTAAGCACTTCCCATGTATGTTCAATGATGCGCATCTCGTTATTCGTTCATTTGATTTTTAGAAGACGATCAGAGAAGAAAAAACAAAGATCCGAAGTGTTTTCGAATTGTGGTTCCTTTAGAAAGATCTGCAGTACGCGAGTAACGCTGTTCCGACCTACGGTGTTTACCGTGAGCGCTCATTCAAATTTTGTCTCTTCCCATCTCCCTCTTGTTCTCCCTATGCAAAGCTGCGCGAAACTCCGCCCCCTCAGACCCCTTCCTATCGCTGTTCTCAAACCCGTCGTGAATAGCACGCGCGCTGCCTGGGTAAGGGGTGATTTCTATCAAGAATTGTCTCTCACGACTGAGCGAAGCTATGACCGTTCAAGTATGGGAATGAGCTCGGAAGAGACTCCGCCCTCTTTTGCCTAGTGCTGGTTTCGGGCACTTTTCTGTACTGCCAATTTCGCATGGTTTTTGGCTCATAACTCGGCTCGGAGATAAGATATCGACAAACGGTAAAAAGTATGATCTTATTCAGACCAAGAGGGGTACATTGGGCACCAAAACACGACCTTCCAATAGATTCGCGGTCTCTTTGCGGTCTCTACTCAAGCCTCATAGATTTCTCATAGGGTATCGCAAGGGAAGGTAACTAAGAAGAGTAGTCTGGCGTCGTTCGCAAAGGAGTGCAAAAGTGATCGGTACTCTTTTCAGGTGCTCTTCACAGTGAGAAATAGTTGATGAATTAGAGTCGGAGTGAATGAAAGAAACGGGGGGAATGAATGGGGGAAAAGATGCAGCAGCTCACTAAGAAAGACCGTCTCTCTGAGGAAATGAGAGGAATGGATTGAACTATTTCTCTATTCTGCCAATTCTTCTTCGTCCAGTTATCGAACATTGTTTGACAGTGCTTATTAAATTTGAGTTGTCAGTGATGAATCTTTTTCCGACTTGTTATCAAAATTACAGTTCAACCAAGCTTCAATAAAAATTTATGCCATTCAAAATGTTCGGTCTGTGGATTATGTGTAACTTCTTCAGCGCGCAGTCTATGATGGATAGCCAGAGCCGTTGGCCGGGACCGGCGGGTAGGCCGGATACGCCGAGGCCGGAGCCGGTGGATAGGCTGGGCCGGCCGGATATGCGCCGTAGACTGGAGCCGGCGGATAGACGGGCGGCAGATTGTACACGGGCGGAGGAGAGTAGACAGTGGATGCGGTTGATTCGGCGTCTGTAAATTCATAAAAAAGTTAGGAAAAGATCCGAAATGAAACCTATTGCAATTTACGTTACTTTTCTACAGAACGCTTCATCATTGTATGTAGAATTTTTAAATCTATAATAATCTTGATCTTTGATCTCTGATCTTATATTTAATTAATAATATAACTGTCGAACCCTCGTCATTTTCGGCGTGCTTTTCTTCCTTGCTCTCGCGGTAGCAGCAGTACTGAATTTAAAAAAAAAACATATATTCTAAAAAATCAGAAACTTTGAGTTTGCCAAGCTCCGCCCTTAGGCTTCCGCCTCATATCATGCGAGTGTCAGGCCCATTATAGGAAACGTCGACCGATCTACTGCACCCAACGCACCATCCACCACACGCACGACACCAGCGTGACGCCTATGATGAGGACGAGGAAGAAGATGAGCACCCAGCGCGAGCCGTCGGCAGAGTGGGCTTTCTGGAGTTATGGTTTTTGATCTTTGATCTTTGATCTTTCATAACAAGAACCTGGTCTTTCGGTTTCTTGCAGCACTCCCACTCGCAGCAGACAGTGTCAGCGGGACACGCCCAGGCCATTTCTGTCTCGCTGCACAATGGAAATTAATTAAGATGACAGTATGTAAATTCAAACTATTCATAGGAGCAGCACTATCAAAAAAGTGGGCGAAAGAATAAAATCACTTCTTAAGAGTAGGCTGTAGGCTGTGGATAGAAATAAACGAAAATGAAGAGAAAATAATGGACAGATAGCCTCACACAGCGATCGTACTGTTCTGTCCTGGCGGGATTCCCTTGGTCTTCCGAGCGCATCTTCAAATAATTTGTTGTTTTTGTTGTTGTTGTTGTTGTTGTTAATTATCGTTGAATGAAAACAACGTACTTCACTGCACTGTTCTCGGGTAAATGCCTCTTGCTCGAGTAGTAGTTGTAATTGCGCACACTGCAACACAATAGATATTTTCGAGAATATTTTCTAGATTCACTGAACATTCTGGCTCTCATGAAAAGAGCCTGAAAAAAGGAGCGGTACGAACATTTGGTCACCTTAACTGAGAATGTAATAAATGATGAGAAGTGGCAAAAATACCTCTAAAGCTCACTATGGATTTTAATGAAATATTTTAACACTGAGATATTATTTATGAAATCGGAAACATTTCTCACGTTACGTAGCCTCTGCCAGACTTGAAGCTTCCCGCGCTACTGTGATAGATCGAATGTTCCAACGGATTCCTGATCCTCGGGCTGCAAGGGTGAAAGGTAAACTTGCTTCTACAATCAAAGAAATTGTGGAAACCCCTTTACCTAAGGATATAATGCTGCAAGGGCACTGTAATTCAGTGGTCAAGGAACAGGGAATAACTCTATAGTAGAGAATTATTGGGAACTGCTGACAAGTAATTTCCTAGCGGAGAAAATTATACGGTAAACTCACGCAGATGCGTGCACGTATACTGGAGGATAGTTATAGTTCCAGTTGTACACTGAAAGATCAAAGATCAATGATTTTTAATGTCGCGAAATCGCCTAATCTCCCGGACTTCAGGAGCCACTAGAAACTTCCATGGAAACCAACCGTTGCCTTTCTTGTAATTGCCGGGCTTGTAACTATTGTAGCCGGGAGGCGGGACGTTTTTGTTGCCTCAAATTTAGGAATCTGGTTGATACTGATAAAACCTGGTTGGTACCTGGTTTGGACCCGGTGCCTCGATTCGACCCGGTACCATGATTGGATCCGTGATTGGTGCCCCGAGTGCCGCCGTTGGTTCCTGCGAGTGTACTTTTTTCCGGTTTCGTCAAATCAAGTTAAAAGCATTTCTGAATGTCACCAAATATAAACTGATAGTGGTAGTTCGCTAACGAAACTTTGCGCACCTCTCGATCCGTGTCCTCCTGACCCGCCTGCAATGACAAGGATTACAGTACGAATTACGGAGGCAATTGAAAGATTATTAGAGAGGGGGGGCAGTGGAATGAAAAGGCGATTGCCCGGCGTTTAGGACACAGTTTAGTAAGAATTCGATTCTGGTATACCGTACTTCTTCTGGAGCCGACTCCCACCACGAAAACGAGGACGAGCAGATGGACGAAGAGCCTCATTGTGCAGGGAGATGTGAAGAGGCGATGGAGCTACCTGAGATTCAATGGACAACAAAATACAATATGATACCAAGGCCGTTTCGCTAAGGCCGTTTCGCTAACATGCTTTATTGTTTCTCACCGATAGTTCGAGAGATTGCGTTAAGAAGGATGAGTTGCGGTGACGGGAAGGTGGCGGAGGAACTTTGCGGAATCAATACAGCACTGCACCAATCACTTCCATTAGCACCACTCGGCGGGATGAGCAATCATTTCGTCTCTTCATTTTGTATGATCTCTAGACAGTCAGAGAAAGGAGAGAGCATGCAGAATGAAGAGAGCCAGACAGTTGCTGTGCAGTACCGTCTCTCTTCATTTCACATGATATCTTGTCAGTTAGAGACACGAGAGAGAGTGGATGAGATAGAGAGCCGCAAAACCCCTTTTCTTGGAGAATGATTCAGCCGTGATTCAGCATAGGAACACAAGAGAAGAGGATTCACCTATTATTCTCCTTTTCTATACGAGAAAAGGCGGATGAAGCATATAATGCTATAATGCTCGGAAGTTAGGAAGTTCCTGCCTGTTCATTGCGTTCAAAATTAACCACAGCTTTCAACTGTTGATCTATCAAACCACTTCTTAATTGTGAGTCTGAACTCCCGCAATCATACTGAACGGCACCAGAAACAACTCTATTATAACATAACCAATTATCTACCTCCGCATTTAGAGCGGAAGTTGGCTATGCCCACAATTAGTTGTTTTTTTCGTTATTTATGAGCCCCGCCCGTCGGTGGTGGCGCGCCAAAAAGCCTGGGCCCGTCGTCGTTCGCGACCGACGGCGAGCCTCATGCCGGTCGGGTCGTCGACTTGGACCCACCGGCATCGGCGCCCGAGGCGGACCTCCCGCGGAGGCGACCACCCCGCGCGCCTGATACCCGGTTCCGGCCCGGTGCCCATGAGCACCGGCGCCGGAGGGGCCAGCTACATGGCGACCTGCAGCACTATCGCGTGCACCAGGTGGGCGTGGTGGGCACCGCCAGGGGACGGGCCGGGGCTGGTTTGAGGGGCGGGTGAAAGGCCCCTTGTAGGCGCGGCGCGTGCTAGCCGCGACGGGATTGCGACAGGCGGCGGAGGCGCAGCAGAGGGGGCGGAGCTTCGCGCGTGTGTTGCGAAAGGTGCTCGCGTTTGCAGTGATTACTCCTCAATAAATGGCCCGAGAATTAACTTCGCTACCCGTTATTCATTCGACAAATAAATCAAATTCTGGAGTGATGTTACGACTTTTAAATTTTCAAGTTAGATACATTTCAATTTTTTCGGTCACTCTGATTATGATCCTGCGCTCACTAGTAGGGTTGGCTAAACGGTAGCGGTATAACGGCCCCGCTACGGCGGTCCGTTATTACCCGTTATTACCGCTATGATTTCATTCGCTGCCGCGTCCCGATCGCTATATCATTAGAGGGTTTGCTCTAGACTCACCGGGTTAGAGTGAGCAGAGGGAGAGGGAGAGGAAGGAGGCGGAGTTAGGGCGAGAGAGAGGCACGTAGCGGGTAATAACGGGCCGCTACCCTCTCCTTCCCTCGTAGCGGGTCCGCTACGTTACCTATCCGTCGTAGCGGGCCGTTTAGCCCGAACTCTGGTTTCTCCCATCCACTGGAAAGCCAGTAAAAGTGGGCGGAGTTTGGGCTATCCACTGGAAACCCATTACCACATCCACTGGATATCCACTCGCATTCCATCCACTGGAAAACCAGTGCTCCATCCACTGGTAAACCATTAGAGCGCCCCGTGCTTACCCGTCGTCGCTAGCACACACCTTGCCTATAAGGTCTATTTTTGAAGCCCGCATCGGGCGGCCTCGGATTCGAGTGTTGCCCTACCTACGATCCAAAGTGGTCGTATTTTGGATGTGACTAACCACTCGTGGTCTCACCACGTGTGTTTTGGTTACTGTTGTATGGCGACAGCTCATACACTTATCGATTAGTTATGCCCATCTACCGTACTCCGCCATCCACTGGAAAACCAAAACCCCATCCACTGGAAATCCATTACAACATCCACTGGATAACCATTACCCCTATCCACTGGATAACCATTACCTCAGCCACTGGTTTGGATGCACCCTAGCCAGTGGCTCAGGTAATGGCTATCCAGTGGTTGGGAGAAACCAGAGAAATGCCAACCCTACTCACTAGCAATGATAAAAATCAGATATTTTATTTAGAATTTTCGCTTTTTGAAATAGAAAGAGCTTCGCCCATTCTATCTCTCGGTTCTTGCTGCCACGCCCTGGCGGGGGTGGTCTTATCAAAACTTGGCCACGGGGCACTGGGGAGAACACAGTGCGGGTGGAGACCACCGGGCGCCGTCTCGCTTGAGCGGGCAGCCGTCTCTACCGGTTGGACTGAGCCAGAGCCGGTTATCTCCGAGGCGACGAGACTCGAAGGCGGACCCACCACTCGGTTTGAGCGGCGGGTTGAGGCCAGACTGCAGGCGCAATCCGACCCTGCGAGGCGAGACTCGCATTCTCCGACGAGAGCCTGATTTTGAGGCCCTTTGTAGGCAGCGCGTGTGCTAGCCGCGACGGGTTTGCGACAGGCGGCGGAGGCGCAGCCGAGGGGGCGGAGCTTCGCGCGGGGTTTGCTGTATTGGGAAAGCGCGTGTTTTCAGAGGACTTGATCGATTCTTCTATCCACACAGCTGTGATTGCTGTTCAGAATGAAAGATATTCTGTTTCTTTTTGACTGGGATATTGTACTAATCGGTGATGTTAGAAAGAATACAATTTTATTAATTAAAAGTGTTTTTAAAAAAATGTTTTGTGCTCGTTCACGGTTGTGTGGGTTATCCTTCGCTTACTTTTTTCATTTCTTTCTCAGATGTGTTCAGATTAAATACTTTTTAAAGGAGGCGTCCCACGAACCGCACGGGCGACTATGCAAAGTGAGGAATGAGAGACATTTCAAACGCACGTTATTACACCGTGTAGAATGAGAACAAAGGACGATAAGATGGAGCTTTTTTAATGGAAAGAGGCTGGCCTTCCCTTCCTTTCTGTTCCTTTTGCCACAGGGGGTGGTCTTACCAAAACTTGGCCACGGAGGCAACAGTGGGGGGAGAGTGCATACTGCTACCGGGTGGAGACCACGGGCCGCCATGCCACATCGGGCTGCGGCAAAAGTGTTGATGATCAAGCTCTTTTTTCTTGCGGAAGTTTTCCCCAAAATAGCCCTTAAAAATTCGGGCTTGAAGTCAGCGCGCGTGCTAGCCGCGACGGGATCACGATAGGAGGGGGAGGCACAGCCGAGGGGGCGGAGCTTCGTGCGAGATTGATGGATTGTTGTAAAACACGTAAGCTATACCATTCTCAGTTATTAATTTCGGCAACTTCGCAAGCGTTTGTTTTTACTGATTCTTAAATATTGAACTCATCAAATCAATATAAAATTGAGCTCATTGTCTGTGGAAATCATAATCATTTTTTTCAATCTTGCCGCCTGTCGAAATTTATTGCTTTCCAATCCCAAAAGGGATTTTGGCATTGGAAAGCTGGAAATTTCGACAGGCGGCAAGAGTTTTGTGCACAATTGTCCAACGCAAACTTTTTTCTTTACTTTGTTTCATTTCATTATATCTATCGGTTAATTTTGCCACGCCCGACGGGGGTGGTCTTATCAAAACTTGGCCACGGGGGCAACAGTGGGGGGAGAGGTCGCACTGCTGCCGGGTGGAGACCACCGGACGCCGGGCGTGGCGCCATGTAGCGAATTTTGTCTACAGCAACCAACTGGAACTCACGAGTTCTCCCCGCAACTGGACTGAAAATAGGGCCTTTCTAGGCAGCGCGCGTGCTAGTCGCGACGGGATCACGAAAGGCGGCGGAGGCGCAGCAGAGGGGGCGGAGTTTCGCGCGGGGTATTGTAAAAGCGCGCGCATTTGGAGTACTTGAGCGATTGTCCTTCAACTAGAATATGAGAAATGTTTACAGTCATCGATCATAACAAATTGATCGTGGATACCTGGTCTATTTCAGTCTTTTTGTGCTATTTTACTGTTGTCAAAGTTCTCAATTTTTTAAATATAATTTTCTAACTGTTTGATTTCAAGGAAAGGAGGGGGGGCGGGGGCGTAAGAGAGAAGTGGTAGGAAATGGTTATTGGAGTTAGATGTAAATCTTCAATGCTTTTCTATATATCGATAAATGTGATAGAGGTGAAAGAACTTTCATGTTATTTTTTAAATGGAAAGAGCTTCGCCTCGTTAGATTTTCGGTTCATTTTGCCACAGCCCTGGCGGGGGTGGTCTTATCAAAACTTGGCCACGGGGGCAACAGTGGGGGGAAAGGGGACACTGTGCCGGGTGGAGACCACCGGACGCCATCTCACATCGGGCTGTGGCAAAAAAAAGTGTTGATGATCAAACTCTTTTTTCTTGCGGAAGTTTCCCCAAAATAGCCCTGACAAATTCGTACTAGAAGTGAGCGCGTGTGCTAGCCGCGACGGGATCACGACAGGAGGGGGGGGAGGCACAGTCGAGGGGGCGGAGCTTCGTGCGAGATTACTGGATTGCTGCAAAAGCTCACGTAAGCTATACCATTCTCAGTTATTAATTTCGGCAACTTCGCAAGCGTTTGTTTTTACTGATTCTTAAATATTGAACTCATCAAATCAAAATAAAATTGAGCTCATTGTCTGTGGAAATCATAATCATTTTTTTCAATCTTGCCGCCTGTCGAAATTTCCTGCTTTCCAATCCCAAAAGGGATTTTGGTATTGTAAAGCATGAAATTTCGACAGGCGGCAAGAGTTTTGTGCACAACTGGATCGGCAAGTCGAGAGCAACCTTTTTCTTTCTTTCTAAATAGAAAGAGTTTCGTCTCATACTATCTCTCAGTTCATTTTGCCACGCCCAGACGGGGGTGGTCTTATCAAAACTTGGCCACGGGGGCACCAGTGGGGAGGCTGGACCGGGTGGAGACCACCGGGTGCCGGGGTGGGCAGTCTGAAGTGCCCTCAGGGGGCACCTCACAGGACGCTAGCGCTGGTAAGCGCAAGCACACCAACTGACGCTTGCGGTTTGTTTTGTTCCCCGGAGAAGCCCAGGAAAATGAGCCCTTGTAGGCTGCGTGCGTGCTAGGCGCGACGGGATTGCGACAGGCGGCGGAGGCACAGCCGAGGGGGCGGAGCTTTGCGCGGCGTTGTGTATGTTTCTTTTTTCGTTCTCAATGAATTTTCAGCATAATTTTAGGTCAAATTTGAGTGTACAATGCCGAATCCGAATACAGATTCACACGGGCAACTTTATTCCGCTCAATTCTCGATGTTAGTTCACGATTCGTTCTTCTCGTGTGCTCAATAGAGTGGCTCGACCGGGTATGCGACCACACCACCGTACCCACTGCCGCCACAATGCACCACCGGGGTCGGCGCAGCTACTACTGCAATATTATTTTTTATTTAAATTAAATTAATAATTAATTGAACATCTAAATTTGGGAGAATTTGGCGACTGGATGAGAGCCAAAAAATAATAATTTCGAGGGTCGCAGTTATTTTTCATGGTGTTCTAAAAATTAGAAACTGAAGGGATATGTTTTGTAGATTCTCATTCGACCTAGTACCGAAAAATAAGGCAAACCATGATGATCGTAGTAGGCTGCCTCTCGATTGGCGCAGCAGCAGCACCAGATGCATCCAATCAGCAGACAAACGGCGATGAAGATGCCAATCCCGATAAACACCCAGCCGACCGTGCTGATGCCGGGCTCCTCTTCTTTCTGCGAGAATGATCTTTGATCTTTAGTCTTTGATCTCCAATCTACCTCTTCCTGGGGTTCCTTGCAGCACTCCCATCCACAGCAGACGCTGTTCGAGGGACACGCCCACGCCATCTCTGTCGGACTGCAAATGGGATACTGTAGGGTACTGTATGAATACTGTAAGGGATGAATACAGTAGTTAGATAAATCGTTCGATGAATTAAGATAATTCAAACTTTGGGAACAGAAGAACAGTAACACCCCAATATACGGCATCATTGCATACTGTAGATCGATAAGTTTGGTACTGAATCCGTTGCTTCGGTGGGTGCACCTACGTTGTCGTTGAATTTGCCGTCATCTTCGCTTTATCCTCCGCAGACAGATCAGACGTCATCCGAGAGCACCTCAAGAAAATTGCACTTTAAAGTTGATCTTTGATCTTTCTGCCAAAGGGTTTCGGGCTCGTATCATGATAATAACGAATGGATACGGAATGATGAAAGGGCGATACTCATAGATAGTTGAGATATAATGACAATCTTATCTGTTATTTTTCAAAAGAAAGTGAAAAAGCCACGCTCCCTTTCGTGTGGGCGGAGTCGAGGGGGCGGGGCATCGAAAATATAAACACCACTTACTTGACATCACTCTTCTGCGGCAGATACTCCTTGCTCGAGTAGTAGTCGTACGTGTAGCCATTGTGATGGAATCTGCGAATATTCTTTCATCGAAATCGGCAGTGATCAAATATTTTCCAACCCAGGAACTTTGTTTTCTTTTATGGATATCTTAGTTTAGGAAGATGGCATTTTTCTTATCCAATATCCAGCCTTCATTCCAAAAATCTATCTACAAAAACTTACATTACCCTCACGCCTACCGAATCCGGAAGAGGCTACAGTAACCTCCTCTATCGTTACTCAACAATTGATTGGAGGACAGTGAACACGGCAATGCCGGTTTGCGATTAGGGCTGTCAGGGTGAAGAATGCGTCTCTTCATTACGCGTGCTCTCTCACCGGTCAGAGTGTACGCGGAATGAAGGGACGCATTCTTCACCATGACAGCCCTATTTGTGATTGTCAGTGTGCTCACCGATAGTAGCTCCTTTACTGTAGCCGGAAGAAAGAAGATTTCCTGATACAATTTCAACACTTTTAAGCTTATCTACCGTAACCCGAACTACAGTAATCTACCGGTTGGCCTCACCGATAGTAGCAGGTTGCGCAGCCGACGTAGTAGCAGCCCAGGCACCCGACGTAGGTCGTATGCACGAAAGGAGTCACGACGATTGGACTGGAAAAAGAAGAGATACTGTCTCCGATCGTAGATCGAAGATCATTTCTCACTTTCATCTCCTAGATTCACCATCTGATAATCAGTGTCTCTTTGCCTGTTCTCTATTATCTCTCTTGTATCGCCCCCGTTTGTTCTCTCGTATATAAACCCTGCCTGCATCCTCCGATAAAGCTTAGTTATACCACTGAATCACCGATACTGTAGTAAGGGGTACAGTAATTAGGGATACGGTAGTACTGTAGAATACTGAGAAAAATGCAGTGATCAAAGACTACGGTATCTCCCCCGATCGATACTTACGCGTAGCCTCCGTGGTAGTACACGGGCGCGTAGTGGTAGTGCCAGCCGTGCACTGAAAGATCAAAGATCAGTTGACGCGCAGTTGGTGATCTTGCGCAGTCGAGGTGTGCTTGCGCGCTTGAAGCGTTCACGCAAAACGAACCCGTTCCGTAGGTGTACGATGGTCGAACGCCGACGCCCGTGTAGGTCCTTGGAGCCACATATCGGACGCCTGCAAGTGATGACGTCATCGGTTACCCAGACTTATCGTACGACGACGACCTACCGTAACTGAATGTCCAAGTGATGACGGAATGGGTGGCCCTGACCTACCGTATCACAACATTCTGACCATCATTGTTCTCTCCAGATAAGGGTGAACAATGGGATTAATTTTTTATTCTTTCCCGCCTTCGCGAAAAATTCAAAATGAGCGGGGAGAGCGGTCGCTCCGCCCGCCCAGGCCTTGCAGTCCGATTCATGCAAAGTGAGCGAGTGCGTATGTAAAGAGCTCCCCCTTCTCTGTCGGTACAGAATGCTAGTATCCTCAATGGAATACCGTATACCTGAGCGTCCTCCTCCGCTGGGTCTGCTGTGGTAGTGGCTGCCTCCACCGCCACCGCCGGTGGGTCTGCGGTTTGTTCCGCCGCCTGAGAGAGTACGGTAGATTCGGATACGGTAGATGCTATGGTTAGGACACGGTTGGGTACGGTATGGATATGGTAGGTATGCAGTAACTGACCCCAATGCTTTCCTCCGCCTCCGCTGGTTCGTCTTCCACCTGTAACGAATCGATATTGAATCGATCTAGGTACGGTAGGAATACGGTAACTGACCGGAGCCCCCTCTTGAACCACCAGAGCCACCGCCGCCTGCAAAGCTACGGTAATGATACGGTAAGACAAATGATACCGGGTTACGGTAGTCTCACTTCTCCTGGACCCGATTTCTGCAGCGCAAAAGAGGACGAGAAGTAGGACGGCGAGTCGCATTGTACCACTCGCGAGGAGAAAAAGGGGGAGGAATGAGGGGAGAAGTGAAGGGATGGGAGAATCGATTTGCAATCAAATCAAGAAAAACAAGCAAATTAGCTCTGGCTGGCTCGAAATAAGTAGAAACGCCCATGGAAATGTTGCAACGTCTTCAAATGCAACCGATAATTGAGAGGGACGAAAAATATATACCATTAATTCCAGGAACCTTTCAGAGCGAAAAGAAAAGCTAGAGAGACGCGCGCTTTATTGTTACAGAATCCCGCGCGAAGCTCCGCCCCCTCTGTTGCGCCTCCGCCGCCTTTCTCAATCCCGTCGCGACTAGCACGCACGCAGCCTACGAGAGGCCCCAATTGCAACTGTCCTTCGGGGAATGCGGAAACTTCGGCTTCCGTAATTTGTGTTCTGCGTATACAGTGGCGCAAAATATCAGAAAAACGCCCCACATCCGCCCCCTGGTGGTACCGTGCCGCACAGTGGTCCCCCCTGTGTCCCCACGGCCAAGTTTTGACGAGCCATCACCGGCGGAGGGTGGGGCAGCAAAAACCAAAAAGATACCAGGCCTCCTGTTGTGTTTCAATTTGTGTTTCAACTATCAGTACAGCAAACAAAGGAAGCAGGAATGTTCGAGCCAATTAAACATAAACGCTTCTTGAGATACCATTTTCCTTCTGCTTACGATGCCCGTTCGACACTGCTCTAGAACAAAAATAAACTGGTCTTGATCTCACGGGGACTAAAGCAATGCAAAAAGCTAGTACCGGAAACAGCAGCAGAGCGAAATAATTTTAAAAAATATGAAGATATCAAGAAGCTTGCATGTGAATTGTGGACAGCCTCAACGAACTTGATGCCCTGTCTGTGTTGTTCATCTTAAAATTTGTAGCCAAATTGTTTTTTTCATTATTCGATGGTTAAAATTTTCCTATATTACTTTAAAAAAAGACGAGAAAATATAAAATGAAATGTGCGCTCAATCCCTGCAGCAACGCGAAGCTCCGCCCCTCTGCTGTGCCTCCGCCGCATGTCGCGAACCCGTCGCGGCTAGCACGCGTGCAGCCTACAAGGTCTCATTTTTCAGAGCTACGGCGGGGATCGGTAGCTCCAGTGTTGTGATGTGGAGGACAGCTGTGGTGTAAAAATTCCGCCACAGCCCCGTGACATGGCGGCCCGTGGTCTCCACCCGGCACAGTGTCAACTTCCCCCCACTGTTGCCTCCGTGGCCAAGTTTTGATAAGACCACCCCCGCCAGGGCTGTGGCAAAATGAAACGAAACTGGAGCGAGGCGAAGCTCTTTCCATTTCAACAAAATGAGCATCAAAGTTTATTCTGATTCATCATCTATATTACCGATGTAAATTTCCGATGAAATTCGTCTATTATTATAAACCCACATTCAAAATTACAAAACATCTAATATGATTATTTTTGATAGCCTATTATGGTTCACGATTTATTAGTAATTTCGTTATTCTCGGAACAATATAAAAGATTGTATCAACATGCGTTTAAAATTTCGTCCAAAAATATACTGAAAATTCATTGAGAAAGAAAGGAGAAACATAAAAAAACGGGCACTCTGTCTCTTCAGCAACTCCGCGCGAAGCTCCGCCCCCTCGACTGCGCCTCCGCCGCCTTTCACAATCCCGTCGCGGCTAGCACGCGTGCAGCCTACAAAGTCTCATTTTTTAGAGCTTCGGCGGGGATCGGAAGCTCCAGTGTTGTGGTTGGGGCTGCTAAGAAACAAATTTCTAATTTCTGCCACAGCCCGGCGTGACATGGCGGCCCGTGGTCTCCACCCGGCAGCAGTGTGCTCTCTCCCCCCCCCCCC
>LS485483.1:109751-154596 GCA_900490705.1 Pristionchus arcanus
TTATAAACCCACATTCAAAATTACAATACATCTAATATGATTATTTTTGATAGCCTATTATGGTTCACGATTTATTAGTAATTTCGTTGTTCTCGGAACAATATAAAAGATTGTATCAACAAAATTTCGTCCAAAAATATACTGAAAATTCATTGAGAAAGAAAGGAGAAACATAAAAAAACGGGCACTCTGTCTCTTCAGCAACTCCGCGCGAAGCTCCGCCCCCTCGACTGCGCCTCCGCCGCCTTTCACAATCCCGTCGCGGCTAGCACGCGCGCAGCCTACAACCGCTCTTTTTTCAGGCCAATTGTGGGGAGTGCTCGATCGAGAGCTCCAGTTGGATGCTCTAGTCAGGGAAGATACTTACTTACTTGTTAGTTGCGCACTTTTAACTGCTACGCCCGATGTGGCATGGCGGCCCGTGGTCTCCACCCGGCAGCAGTATGCACTCTCCCCCCACTGGTGCCTCCGTGGCCAAGTTTTGATAAGACCACCCCCGCCAGGGCGTGGCAGCAAGAACCAAATAGAGGAAGAATGGGAAGAACTTTGTCCATTTTAATTTTTAAAAAAAGGCTTTTCAAGGCTTGATTGGTGGTGCGTGACAAAAACAGTCAGCAAACTGCGTGGTACCTCGATTGTTGCTAGTGAAAGGAAGTTGTGTATATTTTCGTATTGATTATTAGTTGGAATTGTCCGGTAGAGGATGACCGGTTCACTTGAGAGTCTGGGTGGAAACGAAGTCGAGCCTTTGGTCATTTTGCTTCGGGGTGCACCGTAACAAAATGCTACAATAAAGTTGTTTTACATTTCAAAAAATGAAGATTTCACGCTCGTTCTGCTCTTTTTTTTATTTACCATTTATAGAGAAGAAATAATGGCGTCATCCAGCATGAGTTAAAACTGAAAAAAAATCATTTAAAAAAAAAACAACAAAATTTCTGAAGACCGCGCGAAGCTCCGCCCCCTCGGCTGCGCCTCCGCCGCCTGTCGCAATCCCGTCGCGGCTAGCACGCGCGCAGCCTACAAGGGCTCATTTTTTCTGGGCTTCTCCGGGGAACAAAGCAAACCGCAGCGACAGTAGGTGTTGCCTTCGCTGTTTAAGCGATAGCGACCTGAGATGTGGCTACTGAGTGCCCACCCCGGCGTCCGGTGGTCTCCACCCGGTCCAGCCTCCCCACTGGTGCCCCCGTGGCCAAGTTTTGATAAGACCACCCCCGTCTGGGCGTGGCAAAATGAACCGAACTTGGAGCGAGGTGAAGCTCTTTATACAGAGAAAGCACATTCTATTCACGGGCGAGCGAACCGATCCCCAGCGTCCAGCAGGGGCCCCCGGAGGGCGACGCGTCCGAAAGTCGCGCGGTTTGAGTTTCATTGAACGTTGACATAGCGTGAAGATGAAAAAGCAATTCACAGCGTGTCGTTGAGAAAAAATCCTTTGTTCTCGATGGCAAATCACTTTCCATGGTCGCTCGAAGACAATGTTCAAATAAAACCAGTGAAACCTATCCCATATCTCACTGATAAGACGAAATTTCATGATTTTGATTATGAGGGGTTTCATGTCTAGGGAATATAGTCTCGCCCTGCAACCAAAATTCTGAACTGTTAAATTTGCATATTTTAAAAGTGTATGATAAAATCAATATGTGTTTGAAAGTTTTCCCGGAAGCACGTTCATGGAAACCCCACACCCGCATTATTATTGAAACCCTGGATGAATTATCTAACTCGTCGTTAGCGCAATTTTTCAACGATAGTTGATTTTTTTCGAGAAATGCGATAAATAGAGTTAGTAAATCAAATTTCTCGAAAAAATTCCATTAACGTTGAAAAACTGCGCTAACGACGAGTTAGATAATTCATCCAGGGTTTCAAAAATAATGCGGGTGTGGGGGTTCCCATGAACGAACATTCGGGAAAACTTCAATGTCTATTAACACTTTCTTGAATTTTTTCGAATTCTAATTGTGGAATTCGAATATGTTTCACTGTAACATATATTACAAATTCGATTTCACTCTCTATAAATCGCCCCTCTCACTTTGTTTCGACCGCACTCTTCTCTCCGGAAAGGGAAGAATAAGTGAGCGGGAAAAGGACTCGTTTGCCGTGATTTTCTCTCATTGACACGCTGTGCAATTTCGTTCATCCTGATTAAATTGTACCTCAAAATGCAAATGCTCTAAATATCCAATCGATTCGATCGCCCCCCCCCCTCATTCCTCTCTCTTTTCCTCCTCACGAGTGGTACAATGCGGCTCGCTGTCCTTCTTCTCGTCCTCTTTTGCACTGCACAAGTCGGATCGAGAGGTACCGCAGTTAACTCTTTTCAAGCTACTTCTTATTACCGTATTCTAAGCGTATCTTTGCAGCGAGTTTTGGAGGAGGCAGAGGAGGAGGTTGGTTACCGTATGCATACTGTGCCTAAGCGTTACGGTATCTAGTGGGACCATTATCGATTCGCATTCAGGTGGTTCCTTTAGCGGAGGAAGATCATCATTTGGCGGAGGCAGTGGTGGAAGATGGGGCGGATCGGGATATCGAGCACCGTCCTATGGTGGTAAGTGCCATTGCTACCGTATCCTCAAGGCATTATCGATTCAATTCAACCTACAGTATCCCTTTCAGGAGGCGGCGGAACCTACCGTTACAACGGTATGCCATCACTACCGTATCCATATTTACTGCAATAAGCCGCACAAAATGGTCACGAGTTGTCGTTACCGTAATCCAACCGTATCAGTTACAGTGTCCATGTTACAGGCGGTGGGAGCCACTATCATGGCGGCAGCCACTACCACGGCGGCAGCTATGGAGGAGGGTCAGGTACAGTAGCCCATGGAGGATACGGTAGGTCACCGATGACGTCATCATTTGCAGGCGTCCGATATGTGGCCCCAAGGACCTACACGGGCTTCGGCGTTCGACCGTCGTACACCTACGGATCGGGTTCGTTTTGCGTGAACGCTTCAAGCGCGCAAGCACACCTTGGATGCGCAAGATCACCAAGTGCGCGTCATTTGATCTTTGATCTTTCAGTGCACGGCTGGCGCTATCACTACGCGCCCGTGTACTATCATGGGCATTACACGTACGTTGACCGATTACTACCGTAATACCCGCGTACCGTATTCCTGTTGGCTACAATAATTCACGGTTACTGCAATTATGTCAGCTATATCTTGGCAACGAAATGTTGGCTAAGACATCCCATCGCTTCCGTAATCCATACCGTCGCCTACCGTATCCCATTTGTCTACAGTATCCCAGGATTACCGTAATCCATACCGTCGCCTACCGTACCCAATATTTCAGTCCGCTCGTCGTTAGTCCATTTGCGCACACGCACTACTACGGTTGTCCTGGCTGCTACTACTACGGCTGCGCAACCTGCTACTATCGGTGAGGCAGTTGGTCTGACATTTACAGCTCGAGAAATGATACCGCCGTCTCTTCATTCCTCACACTCTCTCACCGGCCAGAGAGGCGAGAGAGAGTGTGTGAAATGAAGAGACGGCGGTATCATTTCTCGAGCTCTACTGACATTGAGGCGGATAGGGATATAGGAGTAGGAAATGTGCACCCTAGTCATGACGGGTAAGGAAAATTTCTCCCGACTAGTTATTATACTAGCACTATTACGGCTGCTCAACCTACTACTATCGGTGAGGCAGTTGGTCTGATATTGAGGGCGGATAGGGATACAGTTTTACAGTTTTATCCTGATATCAAGGCAATGGGCCTGCAGGAGGAAACATCATTAGGGGGGGAGGGGAATCTTCTTTGCTTTTAGTTGTCTATGGTCCGTCGCGTTTCGAAGTAGTCCAACGATAGGAGCATAGGAGTAGGAAATGTGCATCCTAGTCATGACGGGTAAGAAAAAATTCTCCCGACTAGTTACTAGCACTATTACGGATGCTCAACCTACTACTATCGGTGAGTACGGTATCCCTAGGAAACTACAGTAACCGCACCACCAACCCAGAGAACTTGGGTTGCATTTTTCGGTTTTTCCGCTTTCTCACCTTTCGTCGCAATTTTGATAAATTACGACCCTCGTGATAGCAAAGTTCATCTGGCCTGGGTTACGGAAGATGATAGAATATCGTACGATGAAAGATTTTTTTGCAGATTCCATCACAATGGCTACTCGTACGACTACTACTCGAGCAAGGATTACCTGCCGCAGAAGAGTGATGTCAAGTTCGTTGATATGTTCTTATCCTCGAATACCCTGAAAATAATATGTTTTTTTCAACCAACTCTTGATCGTGAAGGCAGAACAAAGATCAAAGACCAATGACCAAAGATCAAAGATCACTTTAAGGTGCTCTCGGCCCACGTCTGATCTCAAGGAGGAGGATAAGGCAAAGATGACGAATGGCACCAGCACTACGACGTGAGCGCATCTACCGTGTCATTACTGTAACCTGCCGCTAGTTATCGATCTACCGTAGCATACCGTGTTTCTAGTGTGTCCATGCAGTATTGCTGCCCTTGTAGAGTCAAATTAGAGTGTATCCCACAAATTACCACAGTATCTCGTTGCAACATCACCTTGCATTATTGATACAGTACCTTACCGTATCCCCTTGCAGTCCGACAGAGATGGCGTGGGCGTGTCCCTCGAACAGCGTCTGCTGTGGATGGGAGTGCTGCAAGGAACCCGAGGAAGAGGTGCGGTAGCTTGGAGATCAAAGATCAAAGAATAACAGAAAGATCAAAGATCAAAGATCAATCCAGGGCGGCATCAGCACGGTCGGTTGGGTGTTCATCGGGATTGGCATCTTCATCGGAGTATGTCTGCTGATTGGATGCATCTGGTGGATTGTGAGCATTACTGTAGATTGATACGGTAGTAGCGCATAACTATTGTGTTTCTGAAACTTAGATGGGGAGGATTACGGTAGCTAAAGACGCAGTGTCGAGGCAGAACTATTGTAGAAATATACTGGCATTGAGATCAATGATAGCAAGTCAATCTACTTCAGATTTGCTGCTGCCGCGACCGACGGGATGCTATGTACTACAATACGCAGGCTGCAGGTTCGAATCTGGAACAGATCTGTCAAAATGAAAAATCCGTCTCTTCATTCCACGTTGCATTCCAATTCCATTCCACGTTCATTCCGCACAACGCCCACAGAAATGAGGGAATCGAGAGAGAGGAGGGGGGGAGGAACACAATTCGAAATTAGAGGTGATAACATTTTGTGAAGAAAGAAATGAAGTGAGCGAGGTTCATTCCAATCAGAGTGACAAGAGATCATGCTGTGTAAAAGTACGGATTCTTCAGTCTGAGAAATCTAGGAATCGGGAACTCATTGAAGAACTATTTTCACCAAAAAAATATTTTAAAAAATTCCAGCAACAGCTGAAGCCGCCGAAAATCGCCCGCCCGCCTACAATTCGGTTATAACGCCGCCAATGTACGGTCCCCGCTACGGTCCCAGTGTGGTAGCCTACCCGGCGGAACCCATCTTCTGAGCCAGAGGGAAGAACGAATCACGAACTAACATCGAGAACCGATCAGAATAAAGTTGCTTGTATGAGGAGAAGTTTTGCACAGTTCTGCACAAGGAAGATAACTACATGAGATAAGAAGAGAAATCCGCAGTGATTCATCCGCAGTATTGAACTAGATGTTAGTGCATTCATGTATCTAAAGATCCTTTCAAGCAACTCCAAATCGGTTGGAATAGATGGTATGAATATGACATACTTTTTGTTGAAGATTTTCTCCAAGCTGTAGTTATTGCAATGTCTTGATTAAAATTATTCATGAGATGTGCAAGAAGTGAAGAAAATATAGCACGCAACAATATTTATCAACACCCAGAAAGCGACACCAGTAAATATTGTGATGAATTCCTGTCACGCGACGGCTGAAAGGCTAAGTTAGGTAGTAAACATGCGATTTTGCACACGCAAAGAAATGCGTGTTTAGAAAGAAAATCAGTTCATGGTTTGCTTTCATTTGATACTGTATGCAAAAAGTTTGACTTACTTTTCAAATTTCAGTTTTTCATTTATTTATTTTATTCCTAATTTGTCACGTTTTCGCATTTTACTTCCTCATTGATAGTATGCTTGTCGCAATGTGCGATGATGGATGAAGAAGAGAAATGACGAGTACATTTGCTCTCACCCCCCCCCCAAGTGGCCAACGGATTCTTCAATGAAGAGGTGGAGATTGATTGGGCTAACAATTCTGCTATGAAAATTTTTCTTCAATATTCTGATGGATCTTATCCCATCATTTCGCTGATAATAATATCTGATTCTCTACGCCATCTTCAATGATGAAAGAGCCGTCATTCTCTTCATTCTGACAACCCTTGATCAAAAGTGTAATCTATCTAGTTAGTTTCAATCAGTATCGCAAATACGAACCCCGCTGGCTAGAGCCTATCGTAATTCAAAACGCAATCAAATCGTATAACATCCCTATCTAATCGTAGTTCGGCTCTTCAAAGCCTTATGATTCACTCTTCCCTCTGGTTTCTGTGCTTTGTCGGCAAGTGCAAAGGCCTCGCGATCTTTTGTCACCCTATAATCGTAATCTTACCGAGACAAATCATAGCCAGAGGGTGTGCTATCACTCCCCAGCACGAAACCTCAGCCGCAGGGCTTACTCTTATCTCCTTTCTGAGAATTCTCTCACCTCTTGCCCCGCCCCTCGACTCCCCGCCCTTGCTCGCTCAAAGTCAGTATCAGTTGTGTGTTGCGTTCGAGCGCGCGCCCGACGTTGTTTTTCGCTCTGTTTCTTCACCATTTGCGGTCAACAATCTCTTTCTGTGGTGTTTTCCACCAGTGGGATGCTACCTTAGTGGGAAAAAATCAAATGGGCTGATCCTCTTCTGGTTTCCCATTGGCGCCATTTATCTTTATGCCATTGGTAGGATCCCACTGGTAGGATCACCATTGTTCCCTGACTCTGATTGTACCGTAATCAATCAATACTCAGGGTATGCCATCCATAATCAACGAGCCGAAGCTCGACTTCAAGGATGTGCTGCTGCGGCCGAAGCGGTCCACGCTCAAGAGCAGATCGGAGGTCGAGCTGACCAGGGAGTAAGTGAACCCTACCCCTCACCAAATAACTGGCCACAAATCTCATAATGAATTCTATTTCGGGATGTGCAAATATGCAACATTGAAAACCTATAGCCGCTTTTCGACCAAGAGCAGATCAGAAGTCGAACTGACCAGGGAGTGAGTGACCTACCCCTCACCAAATAACTGGCCACAAATAGTGTACTCGTCCCGTATTTCGGGTTGTGCAAATATGTAAAACATTGAAAACCTATAGCCGCTTTTCGATCAAGAGCAGATCAGAGGTCGAACTGACCAGGGAGTGAGTGACCCATTCACCAAATACCTAGCCACTAGGGCTGAAAATACGGACCGTCATCTCTTCATTTTCTGCACTTTCTCTCGTACAGTCAAGTGGTCGTCGAAATGTGCGGAAAATGAAGAGATGACGCCTAATTTCATCTTTTTCTTACAACCTCTAAATTTGGCCCCAAGACCAAAGAGTATCGATCGATATCCTTCATACCGTAATCTCAGGTTCACGTTCAAGAACTCGAAGCGCACGTACTCGGGCATTCCGGTCGTCGCCTCCAACATGGACACGGTACGGTAGCAGTACTACGGTATCATACCGTAGTATGATAGTACGGTAGAGCGCCCGATCGATAGCCAGGGTACCGTATTGATGCTGATGGGATAGTATCCGTTTGATTCGGAGACATTGTTCATTGTTTTAGTAGATCAGACAGTGGTTCTCCTTGCGCAATGAATCATTGTCAAAATTAAACACGGATACCATCACTTGAGCAGTGATATTTTAGGAACAATTTATGATGTACAGTTTAGATAAAATAAAAAATTGAATTTCAGGTCGGCACGTTCGAGATGGCGGACAAGCTGGCCGAGGCCGGCTTGTACACTACAATGCACAAGCACTACTCGGTAAGTTTTTAGGGGAAGGGAAAGAAGAAGAAGTAGGACAGAGGGAAAAATAGAAATTTCCATTGGAAAATGAAGTAAAATGGGAAATTTATTCGAAATGGAGAACCGCTCGAAATGTAGAAGCAGTTCCGTGTTTCACGAATGTTTGAACTGATAGTGAACGGCTTGTGCTGATGTTAGAGAATAAAAACAAAACAATGGCTCATCTCAGAATTTTGAAGTGCTTTCTTGAGAATCGAGAATTGAACGATTCTGCGCAATGCTTTTTCTTTAGCATTTTTATTTGAATGGTCACTTTCTGTCGAAGTGGTCTTCTTCTGACAAAATCTCTCTAATTCCCATAGTCTCCCGTCTAGAGCAAGAGATTATGCTCGGTTTAGCTAGGATTCTTATCACGTCGGTCACTCTCCTTTCGGAATGCAAGAGTGCTAGATTAGTGCTTATCAGTCGGCTGGTCATTCTGCCTCTAGGAGCGGGCAATTCCCGTCATTTCAAATATCTGATAGTGCATAGTTTGCTGGCTCTAAGCCGCTATCGCATGGAATAGATCGAGATTCGGGTCGTCGAGATCTAGATCACTTCATTTTGCGTGCTCTCACGTCACTCTAACCTGTGAGAGAGGAATGAAGAGCCGGATTCTTCATTGTGACAACCCTAATCGAGATATGAAGAGATTCCGTGGCTCTTATCAATCTGGACATTCCCATCGATGTAGCAAGGGTGTCAGATTAGAGCTTATCGGTTGGACATTCAGTCAATCCCCGCCTGTCAAATATTCTTATCACTCCGGTCACTCGCCTTTCGGAATGGAGTGAGAGCGATAAATTGCAGTTTATCGGCGTCGGCTTGGACAATAGCTGTCTGTTCAAAATCTTAGAGACAGAATCCGAGAGTGCTGTCTCTAAGACTTGCACGCTATCGTATGGAAAAGCGATCGCGTTGCGAAGAAACTCCCTGTTCTTATCACACTGGTCACTCGCCTCTCAGACCGGGCAATCTCCTCCGATTCCGAATGTCCGATAGTGATAAGACGTGTCTAATCACACTGCACTTCTTATCGGGCCAAAGTTTGAATCGAGGACTAGCGGAGAGGTTTAGACGCGTCATAAAAGTCCATTTCGAATTTTAGTCATTCTAAAATGTTAGAGGACGATTTATTGGTCAGCAAGATGAATTCTGGATGTGAACCACTAGTGAAACGTATTTTAAAACTCTCGAAGTTCAAATATCCGTCAACTTTTCTGTCGTAATAGTTTGAAATTAAATTTTTTTTGAAATTAATGTTGTACTGCAATTATGTCGATGCGGTTTAAAAATTGAAATATATTAGATCTAAATAATCAAATCGCAGGTCGATCAGTGGAAGGACTTCGGCGCCTCCCGTCCCGCCTCCATTTTCGACCACGTCGCCATCTCATCGGGCATCTCGGAGAATGATTGGACTAAGGTGCGAGGGGGCGGAGCCAGCTGGGGGAATACTTACGGTGGTTAGCAACGACTCGTCAGGCTTACTGCCGTTAGCAACGACCTTTTCCAGCTCACCACCGTTTGCGATGCGCTGCCGCAGCTTAATGCGATCTGCCTGGACGTGGCTAATGGTTACTCGGAGTCATTCGTCGATTTCATCCGAAAGGTACGGTAGGAAAAGTCAGTTGGCGATACTCAGTGACTACTGTAACCCGAAATGATCGGCAAGTACGGTAGATATGTCATTAGAGTAGTAGTGTGGAGCACAATATTGATTGATAATTTGGGATTACACAGAGTCAGTTATCGAACTCGCAAGTTGCACTCTCAGCCAAGTAGTGATCGTGAAACATAATTGACAGGGGCTAAGTTTCCACATTCACGTCAACCATGAATCATAGAGTATTGAGACAGTGAATGTAGATATCAATGAGTTTTCTGACATTGTTGATCTGACCCAGTCCACTAAATCTCTCAAATGATCTGACCCAGCGAACCCGGCCTACCGTGATCTACTCTGCTTAATATCAATCTGGCCCAGCGAACCCGGCCTACCGTAACCTTACCGTAATCTTGCCAAAATCCTACCATAATCCTACCGTAATTTCAGGTCCGCGAGCAGTTCCCTCGTCACACGATCTTCGCGGGCAACGTCGTCACGGGCGAGATGGTGGAGGAGCTGCTGCTGGCTGGTGCGGATTGCGTCAAGGTACGTTGAATTTTTGACAGGGCGACCTTGCGGAAATCGCACCACGCACAACACCAGATTTACCGTACTCTCCAATCTCAGGTTGGAATTGGACCAGGCTCGGTGTGCACCACCCGCAAGAAGGCCGGCGTGGGATATCCGCAGCTGTCAGGTGAGAGCAATCGATAGGATACGGTAGCCTGAGGGAACAGCTACTGTACCATAGTACCATAGGGTTGGACACTGCAGCTTAGGGGCAGGCTACTGTATCTTATGAGTGGGATATGGTAGAAGTAATCGAATATTCAATTTTAATTTCGTACAGTGAAAAACTACTTATTGTTGGTTACACACTCAGTCCCTGACAATGAGATAAAATAAGTTTCACATCAATTCCAAAAGCTCGGACATCGCGCTTCCTTCGATCGTCACTATGCGCGAAAGAGATAAATAAATAAATAATTATCTAATCAATCAAAATAATAAAATAATAAGTAAATAACATAATTGCAGCCGTGCTCGAGTGTGCTGATGCGGCCCACGGTCTCAATGGACACGTCATGTCGGACGGAGGATGCACCAATCCGGGAGATGTTGCCAAGGCATTCGGAGCCGGTAAGTATAAGGCGGATCTAGAGCCGGCGAATAGAATCCGGATCGAGAGCTGATGAATAGAAACCGGATCTAGAGCCGGCCTATGAGTGAGCAAAAAATAAATAATCTGCAATTTCCAAATTCTTCAAAATCCGCTGCTAATGTCAATGGAGGATGATGTGAATGAAGACAACTTACCGTATTCCAATCCTACCGTAACCCATCTCACCCCTTGCAGGCGCCGATTTCGTCATGATGGGTGGTCTCTTCGCGGGCCACGACCAATCGGGCGGCGAACTCATCGAACGGGTACGGTAGTTATCGATTTATTGATTACGGTAGTTATCGATTGATTGATGAACTACGGTAGCTATCGATTTATTGATTACAGTAACCCAGTTGGATTTACACCGACTGCCAATTGGAAAATGATTTATTATGAAAAATTTTCCAACTTGGCGGAAAGGTGTCGCAAGTGGTAGATTAGATGTGAAGGGTCGATAGGCACACTAATAGTCCGTTCATTTTATCTTCAATATGAAATTATGCATGCCAACTGATGGTGTTCTTGCTATTGATTGCGTATGTGGGATCATTCAATCGATATCAATCGTTTACTGTAGTTATCGATTGATTGAAGAACTACGGTAGCTATCGATTTATTGATTACAGTAACCCAGTTGCATTACGGTGACTGTCAATTGGAAAATGATTTATTTTGCAAAATTTTCCTACTTGGCGGAACGGTGTCAGTAGCATCTGTGATTGCGTGTGGTCAGTCAATCGATACCATTCGACTACCGTATCCTCATGCTTTCGTTGCAGGACGGCCGCAAGTTCAAGCTCTTCTACGGCATGAGCTCGGACACGGCGATGAAGAAGCACCACGGTAAATTATCGATTGATTAAATTATCGATTTGTGGGTGCCTACCGTATCCCCCATCGATACCGTACAAAACGATTGATTCAACAAATCAATCACAAAAATCGCGCAATCGTAGAGTATAAGCGATGGTATACTGTAGGGGCCGTTCTATTGATGTCTAACTTTATCAATCGATACCTACAGTACCCTCTAGTTGGCATCAAATGTGGGATTCCGGTAGTGAGATGGATTATACTGAATTTGCCAATCGACACCTACCGTACTCTTCTTTATCTAATTCGTTGCAGGAGCGGTGGCTGAGTATCGCGCGAGCGAGGGCAAAACCATCACGATTCCGTACAGGTGACGATTTTACGAATTATCAATCCAACACTAGCAATCAAAATCCCACTACCGTATCTTCTAAATACCATAATCACACGATCAATACCAATCGATATTCAGGGGTGACGTGACGAATACCGTACTCGACCTGCTGGGTGGCATTCGATCCGCCTGCACCTACACCGGATCGAGAACCCTCAAGGTACGGTATTCAGTTATTGACAACTGATTTTATTCTCCGATTCGTTTCGTTATGTTTCACAGTTGTGTGATAACTCTGACCACAAGCTAGTCCTCAATGTATACGATACTCGTTAGGCACTCCCAACACCCATCAAAGATCTTGGATAGGAGGAACTTCTTCGATTTATCGATTAATTGGCTACCGTACCCCAATCTACCGTATCCAATCGCTTTTCGTTCCAGGAGCTTCCCAAGCGCACCACGTTCATCCGCGTCACACAGCAGACCAACGATATGTACAACCCTTACGAGGTTGCTACCGCGCCCAAGAGCGGCTAATCGATAATCTACCGTATACCTGACCCTCTGATCTACCGTAATCCTTCAGATATCGATCCATTCCCCTATTGATCTACCGTCCCTGTCTGTATCTTACGTGTTTCGCAATTTTCTCCCCTTGTTCACTTTTGGTTATATTTCGCATTCTGGCACTCTCTTGATAAATTTTGGTAAATCGATATCGTTTATTCTCGTTGTAGCACCATTAACAAGTGCGATCGATACAGTAACAAACGGAGAGATTTACAAGTATTGTTATGTGAAGCAATTTGATTGGCTATGAAAGGCACAGACTTCTCATTAACTAATTACAGAACTAGCAACAGGACGGGAAAATGAACAACAACAATCGATTGGATACCGTATCCTAAATCAGCGGAGCTAACAATGAAGAGCTACCGTATCCTAGAACAGGAGAACTACCGTAATCTCATACAATCGATAGGCTACCGTGTCCTAGTTCAGGAGAACTACCGTAATCGCATACAATCGATAGGCTACCGTAGTCTAGACCAGGAGAACTACCGTACACTAGGCCTACCGTATCCCAACCTACAATCGACTGACGTGTGGTTCCTCTAGAGCGAGTGGATCGACGCCCTGCACACAGATCGTGCACTTTGAGTAGAGCGGATCAGCGAGGTAGGTCAGACGATGGAGCGGCCTGAGAAAGTATATACGATCAGTATGGGCAAAAATGATTAGCGTAGATCATTAGATCAGATCAGATTAGATGATTAGATCATGATTAGATTAGATGTAGATCAGTGTAGAAAGATCATGCGCATGTAATTGCTTTCCCAAGCAAACGACCCCACTTACCTTAGTCTTGAAACATCAACCTCACTGGTCTAGTGAAAATAATCTGTATTGTTCATGTGCAATAGGCTTGACAATGAATTAATCTGACCTAATGACACTATGGACATCCCACGGAAACGTCAGCTTCACATGACATAAAGCGACATAAAACGTCAGCTTCATAAAGACATAAAACGTCAGCTTCATAAAGACATAAAACGTCAGCTTCACATAAAGCGACTAATATCAATTTTGTATCAGCTCAAGCAAGAATGGCACTATGTCGGATAAGAACTATTTCGCAATATGCTCCCTGACTTAACAGTTTTCTCTTGGGTCGTTTTTTCTCAACAGACATAGCACCGCATGAATCACTTTGAAGAATACATTAGTTCAGATAACTTTCCGCTGAAACACTAATCACACTAGCTGCTTCCCGCTGATTATTGGACTTCCGACACATCCTATTTGCTTCCCTCACTCCTCCACAGTCTCACTCCGCATCCATATCCTCACGTAGACTCCCAAAAATTGTATCCAACGATAGGAGGAAGGGTCTGCCCACCCCCGTCTAACTACTACCTTATCCCCATTTCCATATTATTAACGTTACTCACTTGCTCTCATCCGGCCGCATCAACCTCTCCCTCTTCATCTTTCTCGTTCCCTGGTCAAACTGCCCGGCCGGCTCGGAGATGTAGTCTTGATCGCCTGTAAAAATATTAATAACAATGATAAATTAATTAATATTTAGTCCCATCCACAGTTCCGTCCAAACTATTTTCGCATTGAGTATTACGCTGTGCGTTTTTCTCGTTAACTATCATTTTTTTTGCCACTTTACTCGATGGCCCAGAATGATTAAGCACTATAACTGTGATCGTGCATAACCAAATACTGAAACTCCGTTCCCACCAGCCAAAATAGGCTGGCATCGAAATCATTAGGTTTTTTCGAGCTGCTGCATGGGCACATTGGGCAGAATCGAACAGTTCCCTGCTTTACGAATATTCATAACTACGCGCGGCCTCGATTCACCTGGTCTGCCCGATTTTACTTGAAGCAATTTTCTGTTCCGGATTAAAGCGAAGTTATTAGTGCAATTCAATAAATTACCGGCTACCGATAAATTCCACTGAATATCACAACTGCGCGCAGCTTCATTTCACCTAGTTCGCCTTTGCAGCGTTTCGGGAGGACTTTGCAATTTCGCCTCTAATAGTCATTTGTATCGGAATAATCGAAAAAGTGGTCCATTTCTATGACCACTGAATGAAACCTATCCTCACCTGGACAGACTCATCGCTAATTGAAATGACAACGTTTTTTAGAGATCGATTGCAACTCAGACATTGCATTCACTAGCTGCGTTCAGTATCTAGACAACGGCTGAAACCTAACTCATCCTGCCAGGAAAATGTATGTCATAAAACGATTTTCACAATGCTAAGTCGTACCTTCCTTTTTTTTAAAATTTCATATCGTGAGTATTATTGCTCAATTATATTTAAACAATTTTTAAAAATAAATAAATGCCACCAACCCGGGAGAATATTGCACAGCCACTCCTCGCCGTCCTTCTACTCTATTAAACTACAACGAACCACGAAAACTGAACCATTTGTTTGGAAAATCCTCCCTATTTTTTTTAGAATATTTCACATTTATTATAATTTAATAAACAAATGTCACCGACCCGGCAGGATATTGCACAGCCACTCCTCCCCATCCTTCTCTTCGCACTTGATCAGCTGCGGGAAGAGCACCTTCCGGATGTGATGGAAGGGAAGGGTGGACGGGTCGAGCTGGCAAGAATCAATCGATAATTGCAAATATAAATGCTACCGTATCCTCCCTGATTAGGAAAGCTACCGTAATTCAACTACATCTTCGGAGCATGAATTAAACCACTATTCGATAATAAGGCAAGCTACCGTACTCGATATATACCGTACCTCCTTCAGTCTGCTCAGCTCGTATTGCTGCGGGGGCGGCACTGACTCGGCGCCGGTCACGGCCGCAGCCAGCACCTGTAAATATATTTTATTATTTATTTATTGTTTTTAAAACAGCCAGAATTCATTAAATTTCTGCAAAAACATTCAATTGGTTTTGTTACTGAATTCAATCCCATTTGTTTCCTTTTATTTACTTTGTTGCGGCGGACAACTAAGTCACATTACAGCTCCTACACCGATCACGCATAAGTGCAGAGTGTGAAACTCAAATCATCATTGTTCAATTTTAAACGAGAATATATCAAATTTTGAAAAAAAATGACTGGTAGATCGTACTGCTGGAATGAACAACGAAAACTCCGTAAAACAAACATTAGCAGTGCTCACTTGAATGTCCCCAAGTAGAGAAAGTAATAGTATTTTGATTTGAAACTCGAAGAAGAATCGAAGACGCACCTCACTTCCACTTTTGTGAATACCGTGAAGCACTAAACTTATGGGCGAGCGCAATCACTCAAATTCCCCAATGCCGTATACCAGTCAGCTCATTGTCAGTAATTCAGATAGTGCATTCTATCGTATTCCATGTTACCGTATTTCACCATTCAACCCTTCAATCTACCGTAGTCTAACTTCAGTCGGCTTTGCGATGACATAGTGGGAAACAATATTAGATCAAGTAGAAAATCCGGCTGAGAAAGAATCGAAGACGCACCTCAGTTCCACTTTTGTGAATACCGTGAAACACTCAACTTACAGGTTCGCATAAGCACTCAAATTCCCCAATGCCGGTCACAATTCAGCTCCGCTAATTCAAATCGTGACCGAAATCCATGTTACCGTATGCCACCATAGCCCCAATCTACTGTAGCCTCGCGTCTATCGGACGCTCCACTGCGGACTAGCGAGAATGATAGTAATTTGGCTATAACGCAAAAATTTACGATGCACCTCGATACGTCTTTTGTAAATAATATGAAGCACTAAACTTATTGGCGAGTACAGAAACTCAAATTCCTCGAACGTCCACTTTACCGTACTCTCATCGCTGGATACAGTACCCCACCAGTAACTCTTATCCACTAATCGCTTCATACAGTACCCCACTAGTAGCTACCGTACTCGGTGATTCTACCGTACTCTACAACTAACTACCGTACTCCATAATTCTACCGTACTCTCACCTCGCTCGGGTCGCTCCACTCCGCGCCGGCCATCTCGCGTGCGCAGTGTCTGCAGAGAGATTAATTATTATTGTTGTTGTTATTGCTATCAATATTGTTTAAAAACAATAACAAAAATAGAAATATTTATTATTAAATATTCCAACAAGATAAAAGTATTCCAACAAGATATTATCATCTCGACCCGACAAAGATGGTCTTATGAATTCTGTGCAACGAGAAGTCACCAGGGTCATTGTGCATTTTTGAACCAACCACTACGTATTTGTGAGCCGGAATGAGAATGAAATTGAATGTAGGTCATGTAATAGAGTATGTTTGTTTTTTTTTTCAAAATAAAGACTGGACATAGAATAATAGTCAATCTCAATCATGATCTTCTTATGGTGCCGCCAAAACAAGATATCTATGGCATGAAGTGCTATAATTATTCTGATCTCGATTGAGGAAGGTGGACTGAACGATATCCACTACTAGTTTTCTTATAGTGACAGCGCAGCATGAAGCCTACATGCAATTCAGTATAATCCTTCGCTTTCTCGCACATTCGGATTCCCAGTGGCTCTATTGCCTTATTACCACACGCGAATAATACCAATCGTACTGATTCTACCCAAACTGTCTCAACAACTCCTACCGTATCCCTTCTTGTCTACCCTAATCCTCACACAATCCGGGATATGGATCCTACTGTACTCCCAAAATAAGCCAGGAATAAATACCACCGTACACCCCTGCACAATCCGTGAAATCGATACTACCGTAATCCCCACATAAGCCGGGAAATGGAAACTACCGTACCATACTTCCCGGATATCAATACTACCGTAATCCCCACATAAGCCGGGAAATGGAAACTACCGTACCATACTTCCCGGATATCAATCCTACCGTACCCCCCACCCCACCATCCGGAACTGTAAACTACCGTACTCACCTTATCACCGGCTCTCCGTCCACCGGCAGCACGAAGAAGTCCGTCATGTAGCGGCGTCTGCAATTTATTTATTTATTATTTAAAAAGATTTAGAAAACAATTTATCGCTTCATTGGATGAGAACTATTTCACAGTTGTTTCTCGCCAGCAAAAGTTCTCATCCGACCTTGTACCCAACAAAGTTTCGCTAGGTGGTGATGGGTTTCGAGAAATGTATGAGCGCCGGTGAAGTCTTTCTAGTGCAATGTTTCAGACATTTCTATGTTTAAACAATGTATCTAATTCCGCAAATATTTAGAAAATGGTAGTAAGATGAGACCTGGAGGAGATCGCTTACGATAGGTTAACTATTTTCAGCGAGGTCAAAACTAGCTCAAGTATTTCTCGGATTGGCTGGCATTGAGCGTTTAACTTTCACTAGGTGGAGATGAGTTTCGAGAAAGCTATGAATACTTGCGAAATCGTTTTAGTGCAATTATTGGTCTCGTTCTCTCTCAAAAAAAAATATAAATCCACGAATTTTTACAAAATGGTAGTGTGATGAGACCAAGAGGATATCGGTTACCTTAGGTTAACTAATGTCCACGAAGTCAAAACTAACTCAATTTCTATCCATTTTTTCGCTGGCATTAACACAGAATCCCTCGATCATACAGGAATCTAACAACCATTTTGATATATCATTATATCGATATATATCGATATATTTTGACATATCGATATATCGTTTGCTAAACAGCAAAGGCCGGAATAAGACTCGCTCGGTCATCACATCAAACAACAACACAACTCGAATATTGTTTTATATATTGAATATTGTTAAGAATGAGTCTCAAATCGCATCCTACTGCACAGCCGCTCTAATGCCAAGTCAGCGAAATCGGAAACTGGCAATGCATGCGATAAATTCCATCAAACTGTTTCATTCAAATTTCCAACTAAAGAAAACTTCAACTACTTGAAGAGTTCGGGCGCCGCAATACAAACGTCTTTGAAGGGCCCCCCTTCCCCCGAACGTTTAGCATGAAACGTTACTGAAAGGCTTCCCTGCCTTTCCCAGCACGCCTAGCCAGAAACAAATCAAGAAAGAATTGCTCACTTGTAGTGTCCCGCGTTGGGCGTGAGCCACGTCGACCAGGGAATGAGCGAGGAGACGGCGAGGGATTCCTTCGAGGACTTCAGGAACTGCAAACGAGGTTCGATGCATACATTTTCATTGCCTACCGGGGACCGAAAATATATAGTCGTCTGACACTAATATCAGAGGTTTAGTGGCTCAAAATCCGATTTTATCGTGGATATATTGTGGCCTGACGGCAAATTCTATTAAATATATAGTGGTCTGATTACCGGCCCGGTAGGTACAAAAATGTATGAACTGCAAACGAGGTTTGATGTATCGGATTACCCCTGATATCTGTGATAAGGACAGTAGGAGCCAAAAAAGCGGTAGATGCTAACAGAAAAAAACGCGAGTGATTCCTGATGAGGAGGTCAGGAACTGCGAAGCGATACTATTAATCCAAAAAGCGAAGGAAGAATTCATTGATTAATTGCCCCAACACTTCTCAGTAATAAGTGAAAACTGTGAAACACGAACGCATATTGCAATTCCTTCCGAGGAGGTGAGGAACTGTGAAAGAAACCTGTTTTAGAAACGACACTAATACTTCCATTCTAGAACAAAATATGTTTGAAATGGGAGACTCCTCTACGAGAAGTTCACTCATTGTCAGAAGGAAGAGATCTAATTGTTGCCCTGTGTCACTGACACGCATTGTGTGAAACGAAGAAGCATCAACTTTTACAATAACAATTTTATTGGGCTAGAGCGACTGGTATTTTATTTTTTTACATACTTAACGCTAACTAAACGACTTCATCTGCCCATTCCCTCTATTAGCAAGTGAGTGAAACAAGAACGTGACGATTGTATCATCTAGTATCACCTATCACAATTTATCAACGTTTTCGAATTAAAAATCAAACAATAACCGCAATTCTTCCTTACCTCTCTCTTCCAGTTCAAGGGCCAATAATCAATAAATCAATAACCACAATCCCACCGTATCTTCCCCATCAATCAATATTCCTACCGTACCTCTCTCTTCCAGTTCAAGGGCCAATAATCAATAAATCAATAATCCTACCGTACCTCTCTCAGCTTGCTCTTGCTCGCGCCCTTCTCGTTCACTTCGTTCTGCCATCTGCAATCGATTAATTGATTTATCGATTAGTTAAAATCGTCACAATCGCGATTTCATAACTATATTCCGGCATATACTGGATATATATAAAGGAGAGATGTTTGTGTGTTTGTTATTCTAAAAGTCACGTAGACAGATCACGAAATTGTAAACAAGTCCAAACATGTCGTGCACGCGCTTTCGGTATTATGAAATGTTGCGAAATTAGTAAAGAATATCCGCCATAGGCGGAGGGTTATCACTGGTACTGGATAATGGGAATTAGTGTTACTTTCTGTTGGAACCTACCCGCAACACAGCCGTTTCACGATTAGGCCAAGTTCAGGCGCGATCTCCTAACCCAATCAATACAATCCATGCTTTTTCATCATCTGTGGAAGCGGTGCAATTCCGAGAGTCGCACATGCATGGCACCAACCCGCAACATTTACGATTCAGCATTACCTCAAGTATAGGCCCGATCATATATCTCAATCCATGCAACATTCCTTTTGCGTTCTGTATAACTCATTTCACAGTCCACAGCATTCTAATTTAAATTTATAGTGAGCGGCTCACTGTGAGCCACCCGCGGTACCCTTGTTTCGGCCGTAACTTATGTTCAAAGTCGATCGCAGCTCAATAATGGTGACTTTTAGAGACCGCAATATAATTGATCAATCGAATATTGAAATGACTATTCGAATGGCGCAAGCAAATATCCTTTGTTATTCGAATAGTCCCTCTCATTCGCACGTCATCATTCGAATATTTCACCCTTTTCATTCTTCGCTGAGCGGTTTCTTCACCTCTCTCCCACAACTTCGAACTTCGAATTATTTGTTTGCTCAAACGAATAATTATTCGAATATTATTCGAATAATATTCGAATATTTTCATTATTCGAATAGAAATCTATTCACATAATTGGTTATTCGAATAATGAAATCATTCGAATAATACGTCATTCCTCGTCATTCCAATAACGAATATATTCGATAGGCGGTCTCTAGTGACTTTATGATGTTCGATTAACATATATCAAGCATTTTAAACCTCCCTCCTCACTTTAAAAATAACATTTATAAATACCTCTCCGTCCTCGGATCCTCGACGGTCCTCAGCCCGCGGCCCTCCGTGCACAGCACGCCCGTCTCCTCGAACAGCTCCCTTAATTGGTTAATTAATTAAAAAATACCACCTCCCCCCCCCCCACAAAAGTGCGTTTCATGATTACGGAGACTCGAATTTTCGACCGTAGCTTCTTTGAAAATTAATCAAATATATTGAAAGTTAATTAATCATGTGGATGATACAAATGCCCAGCGCCTATTCAATCACATATTCAATCGAACCATGTGCAATGCGAAGTCGCCACGACAATTACCGTCCATAAACCCACCCTGTTAGCGATGCGAGGTGTTTCAGATACCGACAATTTCTTCTTCATTTTTGTTTTCCAGATGGAGATAGCCTAGTCAACCGTAATTTGCCAAAAATCGGCAAAATAAATACTGAATAGACTTGTTACGCTCATCGATGTTTTCCCCAAAACCATGGTATGATTTCGAATTTTAGGTAGTTTACGACTAGCTCTTTAATGTATGTCTGATTCCCTCACCTGAGCGCTGCCTCCCTGCTCGTTTCGCGGTGCTCGTGTTGCGTGTGCACCACACCTGTCGAATATTGATTATTGGAAATCGATACTTGGAGGTAATCGATAATTAGAGGTAACTGATGATGAGAGGTCAATCGATAATGAGAGGCAATTGATAAGTAGAAGTAATCGATAATTTAATCGATATTGAGAGGTCAAACTCATTACTTACACGGGAGTGACCGGAACTCACATATCTCAATCCCCGTCAATTTTTCAGGGTAGGTAGGAACAACTAAGGGAGTCTCAAAACCGTTTTCAAAAGTTGCCGAATGCATCTAGGATTTAAGTTATTTAACTTTATTAAAATCACCGTTGATCTCGCGTGCGATCGCTCACGCGCCTATCACTGCACCCGAACACTCCACTCACAACTGGTCTGGTGGTGTAGTGGTATGAGAGCAGCGTCAACTGGATGAGGTCATGGGTTCGGTTCCGCTCTCGTGCAAAATTTTGCAATTTTCTTTTGCAAAGTTGTCTTTGATCTATAACTTGGAAATTTGATGTTTTGATAGATCAGATTTTTTACATTTTCTATATTTTCCGTGCCTTGCCACTGACCACTGGAATGAAATTCTTCGAAGAAAAATAATTAATGAATTTTTCATAAATATTCATAAATCATGAATATTGCACATATTGTGCTATCAAAACATCAAAATACATCAAATTTCGAAGTTAGAGGAGATCAAAGACCACTTTGCAAAAAAATTGCAAAACTTTGCACAAGAGCGGAACCGAACCCATGACCTCATCCAGTTGACGCTGCTCTCATACCACTACACCACCAGACCAGTTGTGAGTGGAGTGTTCGGGTGCAGTGATAGGCGCGTGAGCGATCGCACGCGAGATCAACGGTGATTTTAATAAAGTTAAATAACTTAAATCCTAGATGCATTCGGCAACTTTTGAAAACGGTTTTGAGACTCCCTTAGGGGTACCTACCTACCCTGAAAAATTGACGGGGATTGAGATATGTGAGTTCCGGTCACTCCCGTGTTAGTCGCTATGGAACGATAAGGTGATTAGTGTTCGAGAAATAGTCGCAACTTTTCGGTTTCACAGTGAGCGTAATTGGAAGGATAGTTGAAACTAGTAATGGTTTCGGGAAATTCTATCCAAAAAGACACCAATACAAGAATCACATCACGCTGCATTTATTGTCGAAGGGGGAATTTAAAAGTCTAAATGTAAGCAGGTAACAGTACTCGTGCTTCAAAGTACGTTCAAGTAGTGAACGAACCGGCAAAGGGTGCTATCTCGAAAATACAGCTGATTGGAACTTACAAACGTAACACTTGGGTGCCAAAACTGCCTAAACGTGATTTTTTCTTGTTAAAATATCGATTTATAAATCGATAGTCTTACCTCCCGGGAAGACGAGTGCCTTGGGCATGAAAGCGGCCGTCTCGCCCCGTCGCAGCAGAAGAACTCGCCGAGTTGAGCGGGAGACTGCAAATAATCAATGGAGGGTCCGAAACAGTAGGAAACCAGCGAATTTGGAACACGTTAGGGTTTTTGACACTTTTCTATTTTCAGTCACTTTTATGACAACGTGTGTTTTAATCTCTAAAAGTGACGCTTCCAACCAATCGAATTTAAACTGCAACCAGGCAGTGCTGTTCGTGCTTCACGGCATGTTCGAGTAGTGAACGAACCAGCACCGAATGCTGCTAACTCCCAAGCGCCTGATTTGAACACAAAATATATCATTGAATTCATGAAAAGTACACAATTTTTGTGTTCTGGCGCATCGCTGTTTCAGTACTACTACTAGTGGCACAAGGAGTAAATGGTGCAATACGGACACGACTTGTTTCATAAATAAAAACTCACGCATAATGATGCTGGCGGCCTCGCCCCAGGACAGCGCACGAGTTGCGCTCGCCATCTTAACTGGAATCAGTTATGATTATGTGCAATTATCGAAAACAAGCTCTGAAACTATAAAACAATGGTCTATAAACTGGAAATGTCAATGAACAACAACAATCGTTCTTGTTGAACAACAATGGACCGGGTAGAGACTATAGGAACAATGAGAGAGAAGGACAACGCGGCAAAACTATCAAAATCGCGAAGATCAATGAAGTGTGAGCCGAGAATACCGAGTGATCAGTGCTCAGTAGAGTTTGAACGCCGGGTCAGAGTGCGCACACCACGAGGTAGTAGCAAAGTGCGAGAAGGCGTCTGGCAGTACACAATAATTGTAAGGTAAAAAAATAATAATAAAAGAAGGAAAGGCGAAAAAAAGATGAGGCAACGTGTGAAAATGAATGTGGCAATTTAGTCGATAATCGAAAAATACCGTAATCGACATGCCCAAAATTACCGTAGTTTCCGTGGGCAATTAATTTTAAAATTGTGATATTTTTTAAAATTATTTTTTCTCTTGAAATTGTAATGAGCAGAGAAATGCAATTGTCATTATCAGCTTCATATAAAAATTTTTTTAGGAGAATAGATTTCACATTGAGAAATTTCGCCATCTACATTTCTAGATCATTTCTAGAGAACTAATTGTAAGGCGATATCATTAATCTCGTCTACTTAACCGTTCTCACACTCTCCTTTCTAATATGTATATCAGTAGAGCGAAAACTCTTCGTTCTTTGATTGATCAAAATTGTTGAGGGGCATGACACACGATTTTCTGCAAACTGACAATCATGTGAGGTGTCTCTCTCACTCACTGGAGCGGCTGTCTTGACCTGACTCTAAGTGGTGTGGCGTGTGATTCCCTAATGAGCGTCAATATACCATTCACGGACCAATATATTCCCGATTCAAAGTTCAAAGTCGATTCGCGAGCTCTTGTTCTCTTCTAATCATCCAAAATCAGTGTAAAACTCAATTTTCAGTCCTTCCAACTTTCCGTTTGCAGTTCTGAATGATCTCTTCATGTCATTTACTGCAATTTTCACTTACATGTTCCCATATCTTTATGATCTTTGTTTTCTTTGCTACTCCAACATCAATTTCAATAGGCAAAAATTAAGAAATTATCGCAGAACTATGAAATTATATTATTTCAGATGACCCAAACAAAGCCCACGACAAAAGATAAAATAAAAGCGCTTGAGACGAGTATCTTCAACCATTTCGACCAAACACCGACCGAAACTGCGATCAAGGTGCTTACTTTTCATTATTTCTTCATATGCTTTCTCTACAACTTTCTCAAAGCTTTTTTTCAATGTGTGATCGTACTGGTTGAGTAAAAATAGTCTGTCATTATTCTAAAGAAATCAAACAATTTCATATTTGCTAACATCCCCGTTTTTGACGAATAAAGAAAATAAAAGAGACAATATCTGATACTTTTAGGTCCGCCACTGTCACTGCAAAATCCACACTGTGTCGTTCAAAGCGAAGGAAGACAGAGGTTAGCATTCTTCATCGTAATAATTTTGTTTCCTTCTCTGGACTCTGTACCCTAACAAATAATGAACGTAGCGAGTGCGAAAGTACATTTTTGATACATTTGGGAATGCTCAAAAATCGTAAATCTGAAATTAAAAAATAATTACAAATCCTAAATTTATTTACAGGCCACGCCCCAATCGTTCTAATCCATGGATTCGGCACGGGTGTCGCTTATTGGGCACCGAACATTGAGGGGCTCTCGCAGGAGTACGATGTTCACTGCTTTGATATTCCTGGTTAGTTTTGAGGTATAATATCTTGTAGCTAAAACCAATAATGAAGGGGATAGAGTTCGGTTTCCCCAATTTTGAAAATCCGATTAGAAGGAAACACTGAGGAACGCTCGCAAGAGTATGATGTCCATTGCTTTGATATTCCTGGTGAGGGTCTTCAATAGTCTCGAAAAATTTCATTACATTCTTCAATATTTCCTTCAATATCTATCTAATCGAATGTTTTCTACTCAGTTCTCTTTTGTTCTTTATCGAATCACTGAAACTCATACGGATCTCCAATCTTTATAGTTTAGGATCTTACATGCAATTTGGGACTAAATACACGAACGCTTTAGCTCGACTACTCTGATTTATCCGTTCCGCAGGTTTCGGCCGTTCCGATCGTCCCGAGTTCTCTTCGGATGAGACACTCGCAGAGTTGGAAATGGTCTCCTGTTTTGAGGATTGGCGAAGAGAAATGAAGCTGGATAGGATGTACATTATATCGCACTCTTTCGGTGAGATTTTGATAATTCCTTAGTTACTGTAAGTTTAGGAATTGACGACCTTAGGGGAATAGGCGCGGTAAATATGGGGAATGGCTCTTGAGTTTATGAAGAAGAGAAATGAAGTTGGACCGGATGTACATCATATCGCACTCTTTTAGTTAGTTTGACCTCGATTCACCTTTCTATCGAGATGGATCGATTGGAAATCTAATATTAACAGGGATCGCAATAGGTTTCACAGCGTCTATAAAAGCAATCATTCCGACTAAATATTTGCTGTATGATAGATTTCCTGGAATAAAAATCATTTTGAAGTCAATTAATTAATTAATTATTTCATGTGCCTTCTTCTCGTCCTCCTACGCCCTTGAGCACCCGCACCGAGTGATCCATCTAGTGCTCGTAGATCCGTGGGGATTCCCGGAGAAGCCGTTGTTGACGGCGAAACAGGTTAGAAATAATTGATTTGAGAAGAGAAAATGTGTGAAAAATTGTTATAAAATGCCACTTGTTTGTTATTTGGGATAGTGTGATTTTATGATACTGATACATATGTGGGGCTTTCCGGAGAAGCCGTTGCTGACGGCGAAATAAGTAAGAAATAATCTTTATTTGATTGAAAAAAGTGATACAATGCTAATATGTGTTTGAAAATGGGACTGAGAAACTGGCCGTGGGGATTCCTCAAGAAGCCGTTACTGAGGAGAAACAAGTAAGAACTTCCAAAGTCGCTGGTTGGACTCTTATAGGGGTTTGCTGTACACATTGGGCGGCCCTGCACACTCAGAAGCTATTGGAACCTCAAATCAGAATCAATCGTGAATTCCTAATCTACACATCGCGATCGATAAATTCAAATTATGATTTCCCCTGCAAGAGCTTTGCCTGATCCCAGAACGCTTACCGAAGTCTAAAAATCTAAGTTACATTCATTTCAGGTCGATCCTCAAGTGTACATGCATGTTGTCTCTCGAATAACCTCCTACTTCAATCCGTTCTTCTTGGTACGATGTTGCGGACCTTACGGTAAGGTTTTTGCCTAAGTTCCTTGCACTTAGTCGGCTTTAGTTACTTAGCTACTTAGCCGAGAAAGTTTCGGTGTTAGTCGTAAAAAAATAAAAATCAAATTTCACGAATCCCGAAGATTAGTTGAGGTTCACTCTCATGGCATAAGCCTGGCTGAACTGTGTTCTGCAATTTCTGATTCGATCATACGGAAAAATATCTATGGTAAAAAATGATTCGATAATTACAGCCGGTCGTCTGCTTTCGTTTCTTCGCTCCGACATCAGACTGAAATATCACAAAGAGGGTAAGCATCGATTTTTCAATATTCAAATCACGGCTATTCTCTCCGTGGGGGATATTTTCGATTTTCTCGCTACGAGCATCTCACAATCAGTAGCAACGTCCTAACCCGGCGCAAATTGTATTCTTTTTATCGTAAAAAAATGGAAACGAATGAGTTTCACGCAATAATCAAAAGTCTAGCCATTCTGCGTTCTGCAATGAATACACGCCGAATCGAATGAAAAAAAATTATTTAGACTACGCTAAGCTACTTCCATGCAAAGACTGCAACGAGCATACCTTGTTCTTCCCCTGTTTCAAACCTGGCACTTATAGAGTGCGCGTTCGGCCATAAAGATGTGATTATTCCAGGCAAAGACTGCAACGAGAACATCTATGAGTACCTCGCCCTGTGCAATAGCAGACATCCAAGTGGGGAGAAGCTGTACAAGAATCTGATATTTACAAATGGATTCGCCAAGAGGCCGATGAGCAAAAGGTAATTGTCAAGCGGATACCATTGAAAAATAACTGTACTAGTCCCTCCTTACAAACCAGTACTTCTCTTGAAAATGACTAGATTTCGTGGGAATTCTTCAACATGTGTTTGAATGTCATCAATAATGGAATTAGAAATTTACATTCTTTTCTCCAGATTCTGTGGCATGGACGAGGACATCAAAGCTACTTTCATCTACGGCAGCAAGACATTCATCGATCCGGGTCCGGCCCTGGAAATACAGTATCAGCGCAGTGACACTGTCGGGGTGCACATATTGAGGGGCGCCGGGCATCTCGTGAATGTGGATGTACTGCAGGATTTTAACCAATTGGTCATTGATCTGTTCTCGAATAAGAAAACGGCGAAATTGGGCAATCCTGCAGTTTGAAAAGTTCAGATCACTCTGACCTATCAGATAGAAGGTGAAATGAAGAGACGGATTCTTCATCCTGATAACACGGAATTAGTTTTTAGTTGCAGTTTTAGCGTGATTGTAGTGCACCAAAATAGTTCAGCTAGCTGCTATATTTAGAATTATTATTTCTTCTGTACAAACTGTAATTTCGAATCGTGTTTTGAGCAATGTATCGTATTTTGCATATTTAATTAATGTATCGTATGTTTAGTATTATGTGTATTTTAACTCATACGGCTTTATTCATGTGCCTACCTCGATAAAGCTCATATCTCGTGAATTAGATTAATGTTCACAATGATAAATCGTAGTGGCGATACCTTACTATTTAAATTGAACAGTAATTTTAATGATAGATATTTAAATACTCAGATGACATCTGCGCTCAAAAAAGTCATGCGAAAAGACATCGCCCAAATTCTGTCAGCGATATCGAAAGAGGAGATTAAAACTAAATCTGAAGCGGCTCTCATTACGGTAAATTTCATTAGCATCGTAGTACAGTGCGAATTTTGTTATAGGGGGATAGGCAGCAATGTCTGCTCAATTATTATGAGTGAGTAGCAAGTGCAAATTTGAATGCGCCGCCTTTTCATTGACATAAGCAAAAGTATCTCTTTCTCTTATTGCCTGCACGATTTGGGCCCACAGCCAAGCGGCCATGCCTCCTTTCAAACGAAAATTTTTCACAAAATAATTTGGCCTCAAGAAATCATCTAGAGAACGATTTATTTTACTGCCCCGATTCTCCATTGTATTATCAGATTTATCGATCCGGCTGCCTCCAAAACGCCCAGCATATCGGCATCTACGTATCCACGGACGGGGAAATTATCACGGATGGAATCATCGCTCTTCTGTTCACTTTGAAGAAGGACGTATACATTCCCAATGTATGTCTCGATCTCAATCTAGATGTAGGCGTACAGTAATATTGCTGAAAATATGACAGTCTGAAGCGATAATGGGATGTCTTGTCGGTGAAACAGATCTGATTCTCAAGTTTCTGGGATCGGTGGTTTTGGTTGGACATGGGGGGTGAAGACTGTATAACGAATATAAAAGTGGAATCATCGCTTCACCCTGAACAAGGACGTCTACATTCCCAATGTACCTACGTCTCATTCTCAATTCATGATTGTAATATTTATGAAAGATTGAAGCAATTGGTCTTGTCTGTGAAACTAACCTCAATCTCAAGGTCTTGGTGGTAACAATAGTTGCAAAAACTGAAGAGAATATGAAATTATCACGTCCCAAATAGATACATTCCCAATGTACGTCTATACCCTTAATCGATTTTTTTCTTCCATGCCCAAAACCTTTAAAAATCGAATGCGTTTCAAATAACAAATAAGATGAACACGCAACGTGATAAGTCAGTGCTGATCGTGGATGATAATGCTAATAAACAATAATTTGCGGCAGGATCTGTAATACAAGAGTACGGTCCTCTCATTTTCAGTTCACCCGGGGCGAGTCCGACATGAAGTTCGTTCGTCTTACGCCCGCTGAATGGGCTGAAGTATTTTTTATCGATTTTGATTTTCAAGAATGTCTCTTCATTTCACAATCTCTCTTCTCTCTCCAGTGATGGATTCTTCATCCTGACTAGACTAGGCTCAATTTATTACAGGTTAGAGAAGGATGAGAGAGTATGCGATTTGAAGAGAGCCAGACAATGCTAAAAATAAATACATTCAGGGTCTGCCCTCAACGATGTGGAATATTCGCCAGCATGCCGCGGTCGATCCTTCCCAACTTCTGAGCACTCCTCTGGATCTGCTGCTGATGCCGGGAGTGGCATTCTCGGCGCATTCAGGTGAATTTTACCTTCTAAAATGGTGATCAGAGTGAAAACAAACCGTATACGATTGAAAAAAAACAACAACTTCTGACTGCTCCTCCGGGCCTGCTGCTGATGCCGGGAGTTGCATTTTCGGCGCATTCAGGTGAATTATATCTTCGAGACAGGGGACCAACAAACCGTAAACGATTGAAAACAAACAAACAAGAACTTCTGAGTGTTCCTCTGGACCTGCTGCTGATGCCGGGAGTGGCATTCTCGGCGCATTCAGGTGAATTCTATCTTCGAGCTAGGGGGACCAGAGTTGACAACAACAACAACAACAACAACAACAACAGTTAGCAACAAACCGTAAACGATTGAAAAAAACAAACAAACAACAACTTCTGAGCACTCCTCTGGACCTGCTGCTGATCCGGGATAAACACGGGTCTCAAACACTTTATTACGCCCTGATTCTAAACGTTCTTCGGCGAAACGAATGAAGACTTCCTTTCGCGTGATGGAGTGATCAGATTTAGATCGAAACACATTACACACACACATTCTCACTATTCTTCAAACATCTCGAACCTCTAATGCTCTCTCACTATAAGAAAATGAGATATGTTTCAATTAACAAGTAAGCCAGCGGCCGAGAGGAGTGGTTGATACGACCGGCGTTGATAGTATGCAGAAAAAAATCAAATGAGAAGGTTCTGATAGTGGAACAAGTGGAACAAGTCTTAGTTTTCACGCACGAGCAAATTAGCGCTCCATTCAAATTCGCTGATGAGAAATGCGCTGTTTTGGTTGAGTTTCACTAAAGAACCAAAAGAAGGTGGGATTGCAATAGATCGATGTGTCGGTAGACTCATTCCTAAAAAAAAAAAAAATAAAAATTCACTTCAGACCGCACGATCAAGCGACTCGGTCACGGCAAGGGCTACTTTGATCGGTTCCTCCATCAGCATCAGGTACAGAAACAAAAATTCAATTTCTCTCTATTCTGAGACCTCGCCTCTCTGCCGCCACACGCCCCACATATAAAAAGACCACGTTAAATGAAGAGACATTGCTGCCCAATTTTCGAACTCAATGTGATATTGTTTAGCGAGATGATAAAGTTGAAACAATAAATCGCTGATTCACAATCAGGCGCACTTCGGCCGACTTCCGTACATGATGGGTCTTGCTCTACGGGAGCAATTTGTGCAAGAAGTCCCTATTGAGGACCATGATGTGTCCCTGAACAAGGTCGTAGTGGAGAATACGCTGATTGGACAGTGATTTCGTTCATTTACTTGTGATTAATAATAGATAAGATATTCGTTTATGCACCTCCTTGCAACACTGTAACGTAGTGGAATTGTCATGATACATTCCAATTTGGTGGTAGTGGAGGTCATTGGACAGTGATTTCGTTTAGTCATTCACGATTTAAAAACTATGATTATTTATGTACAACTTTGTAACCTTACTAGATTGAATAATATGCACCGATCTCTCCCATTGAATTGTATAATCGTGTTCAAAACATACCGATGAATTGTAAGAATCATTCCGATCTTGTAGATGATAAATGAATACTTTCAGATAATGATGTCTTGCCAAATTCAATAGTCAGTAAATTGACTTTTCGGCAGCTTTCTTGGAAAATGAGTCCTCTTAGTACGACATTTTGAATTGATTTTAGATCAATAGCCGCATATCCCAATTTGACTCATCCCTTGATTCACCTCACAACTGAACAGTCGGCCCATGTATTGGAATGTAAATCCTCGGAAGGAAAGAGGCGAAATCGTCCAAATCTCCACTCAGTAAATCTCTAATCTCTCGTTGTGCGCTCCCCTCCTTTTAATCCAATCATTCCCATATCTAAGCCGTCTTTCCTACCCTCTAAGCCCTCCACAGTAGGATCAATTGAGTCAATGAATTGAGGAGTGACGTTGTGACTGTATACAATGGATTACGTGAACTCAAGGAGGTATGATGAATAATGAATTACATTGTTCGTGTCTCTTCGCTTTACCTAATCTCTCGTCGGTCAGAGAAACGAGAGAGTATGCCGAAATGAGAGAGTCAGACAATACATCCGAATGACTCTACCCACTTTGGGTGGCCCCTAGGGATGAGAGATCAGGTTAATCGAAGAGAGGCAAGTATATCTGGAGTGTTCCCCGTTGTCTCCCTGCAGATAGAGGTGTCACCTACTTAATCCCTAATGGTCAAACAACAAGGGCTGCCAATAGGCTAATCCACTTCTTAACACCCTCACTCGTGTATTTGAACAAGAGTAGACAGGAAGGTGGCGGATGGGTCAATCCGGTGAATGGCGTTTAATTCGAACATATATTCCCAATAATAATCTTCAGTTCTTCACAGTCCTACTTTGGATTTGCAGGTACACGTTTCGAAACAATAGACTGATCCACGTCCAGTAGAAGTATGGTAGACAAGTCTGGTGAATGGTGAATAATTCCTCAAAAAAATTCAAATCGCATTGTAAGCTAAAGATACTAGCGCTTGAAATCATGTAAACGTGAAGACCGTAACTAAGTTTAACTCGAAATGGTGATGATTAGTATATTGTAGGGAAATCAGGTGCCTCGACAACAATAGACTAATCCACATCATCTTGTGTCCATCTTGTGCACAAACTTGTGTTTGAACGGATGATGGAAAGATCTGATGATGGGATCCGATTTTACCCAGGTTGTCAGAAATATCCTCAGGGTTTTCTATTCTAATGGCCAGTTTACTGAATATTGGATTTTAAGTACCCAAATAATCCAATGTTCCATAATAGACTAATCCACTTCCTAACACCCCACTAGTGTTTGACCACGGACAGGAAGGTGCCAGGTTAGATGGGCCACACTCTCGTTAAAGGAGGCGTATCATGAAAAATTAGTTGATGTTTTTGAGAACATGATCCGATCGGAATCTAGAACGATATTAGAATGCCGAAGTTTGGAAGTTGTAGACCCATTTTTAACCGAGATATTCGCCCTCAAAGTATCAGGGAAACACAGGGAAAAAGCTGCAAAGAATTCAAATATTTACTGCAGCGCAAGAGGGAGGAAGGGAAGGTAGATCAATGAAATTTGCATCGCAGTCTCACCGATTTGCATCTCTATTGATCGATAAGGAAGGGAGGGGAATGGGTGGGGAGGGAGGTGGGTTCGAATCCCGAAGGTTGTGGGAATCTTTTGCTGATTTCTCCACGGTTGAAATAGGTCGTGAACCCCCTCAGCAGATTCGATTCATCCAGACAATGGGTCACGATCAAAGAGGACCCTACTGATTGGGTCTCTCACCTAGGAAAAATGCGAGTCAAAAAATACATGGCATGGAATCTCTAAGATAAAAGGGCAGCCGAAGGAAGCAAACAAAAATCTAATCCATGGGAAGATCGAATGGGAAACAACAGCTTTCGAACTACCACTACTAGAAGAAACATTAAAAAAAACATTATCCCCCCCCTCCCAGATTCTCAAATGCGTGGAACAACCAGATTACTCAATGTGGAAACAAGATCATTGTCTACGAACGATTTATTCGAAGGACATAACATCCAATAACAATATGCGAGTTCGTTTTCCGTAGTGCTTTTTGCTCGGCGGGGATCTCGAGCTTGCCACCATTGATCTTGTCGACGAGGTCATGGGGGTGCATGCCATCGACGGTGCATCCGACAGACTGGGCGGTTCCTTAAAAGCACGGTTTTAGACCCAATAAACAGAAAATTGAATTAAAGTCCGGGCTAGTTCCCTAGTGAAAACATTCAGTACCGGACGGCTCCGAACGGCCCCAGGCCTGTGGAGAAAAATTTAGGGAGCTCGTGACATATGCAATCGATATCTCTTAGCAGAATTTTTAAAAATTGATTGGTTAATTAGAAAATTGAAAGAGAATTGTCAGTAGTTTTTAGAAAAACGAAGCGCTTAGAATACGGTAAGTGAAATCGTCGAACTGTTGTTAACTTTTTCGCAAAACCTCAAATACTGACGACACTTCTCTTTCAAGTTACAAATTTACGAATGAATTTCTAACAAAATAAGTCAGTGAGATCGATAGCATATTACATGAGCTTTATAATGCTGCCGAGCTGGTCCTAAATTTCTCTCTACTTGGGCCACAAAAAAGGCCTGGGGTCGTCAGGGACCGTCCGGAACGGATTGTTTTCACTAGAGAAACAACCCGGACAATAAAATAGGAAATATAACATAGGAAATATACGAAAACTAACCAAGGATATCAAGCACGGTTCCCTCCAGCTTGCGTGCCATGGAGCGGGGTCTCATGATGCGAGCGATCTTGAGGAGAGCATCGAAGGCGATGTTTCCGTTGTGCTTCACTGAAAATTAAGATAGTGTTAGTAGCAGGCAAAAAAAAAAGAGACTAGCAGCACAAATGCACACCACCGTTCATCAACCCGATAAAATTAACACAATAATACCGCTGTGTACGAGATTTTGCGTGATGCCAGCCGTTATTTATGGTTTCCAAGAGAAGGGGTGCAAATTGGGGCATTCCGTACCATTCTTAACCTTCTTGCGGCCACGAGGAGGCTCCTTAAGCTCCTTGATGATGAGGGAGGCAGCGGAGGGAACAACGTCGATCTTGGCCTGACGGTTCTGGATGGTGAGCTTGCAGGTGACCTTTCCAGACTCCGGTAGCCTTGGCGATGTCGTCTCCGACCTTCTTGGGGGACTGCAAATGAGTTTGATGAAAATCGATAAGAACGAAAATTTGAGAGTAAAAATCAAATGATGAAATTAGAAACAAAATTTGGAAATAATAAGGACGAAAGATACTCACCAGACCGAGGGGTCCGACCTTGGGGGCAAGAGCGGAGGTAGCTCCGGCGCCTCCGGCGCAACGGAGGCAGACTGAATAATTCAAATTAACAAAACAAACAGCAACACGAAGAAACACAGCGGAGAAAATACGAAATCAACGAAAATTGCCCAAAAAATCGTAGCTACCGTATTCTTGGCAAATTTCCAGAAGTTTTTCTGCGTTTAGCGAAACTCTTGATAAACTCGGCATATCGTTGTAGGACTCGCTCGATTTAAATTTCAAAAGTTCATGATACGCCTTCTTTAATGAATGGACGATTAGGACCACTCGAGAAGATGACATTAGCAAACCGAGAAACTTCTAAAAAAACGATGTTGCGGGTTCCTAGTTCAAAAGTTTGCGCGAAAAAAGGCTCTTGGTGATTTGATGAAATTGAAATGAGTTTCGGAGAATTATGTAGTCTTTCACACAATTTGTGAATGGAGATGGATAGTGATAGTGCCGGAGAAAAACGACAGAAAGTCACTATAGATTCATTTCAGTCCAATAAAAATCCGTCCGATCGCGTATTATTGACAGCCCCCTCCCAGCAAGTTTGTACGTTCCAAAAAATTCCCAAAATGCCGCACATCACGAGTTCCCAAACCACCAGTTCCTTGCTATCACTCTTCCTCTCATTATCGGTCATTATCCTATCAATAACCACTCAACCATCCCCAATCTTTGCCCGTTTCCACCACTATTCATCTCGCCGATACACCATACCAAATGCAGAGACGATACAAATTCCCTCTAATCTTTCGCCCGTGTGTTCACAGAACCGTAATCGAATTACGGAGAGGGGATTGATAGTGGATTTGGTACACTTCAGTGGGCAATCTCATACTTTATCGTCATCATTGCAAGTCGAGTTCCGACAATGCCGAATACTACTGCTTTTCACGTCGATTTCCTCATCCGAGAGCAGTTCGCAGTCTGGAAAAATCGATATTAGATGGGTTACGGTATCCGAAAGGGATCGCAGAAGGGAACACCCTGACAATTTGTCCCTGGGAATCGAAGAAATGCTTGAATTCTCAATCAAGAACTCCAAATATTACAGAAATTTGCAATGTCTTTTGTCTAAACGAAACCCTCTGAATTAACGATTGGTAACTCATCACTTCTTTAAAAAAATCTCACCCGATCGATCCATGCTCTTCTCCCTACTGCTCGACTTCTTGCCATCCTTCTTATCGTCTTTTCGCCTCTTGCGCTCCTTCGCCCGTCTATTCTTGAACCATACCTGCAAATTGTTCGCATTCGGGCGGATCTGGTGGGTCGCAATCTAGATTTGGCACGAAAAAAATGAGTATAAAAGTCGTTGCATTTGAACCATACCTGAAATTTCAAATCTCTCTTAACGCAAAGCTTCACTAGCACACTACTTTTCCGGATTTCGCTAGGCGTAAAAATTCCCCCAATTACATTTTTGGTTGTCCCAGGGATCGTTTCTATCGATGCGCACAATAAGAGCAGCGCACCGGATAAAGTGTGCTAACCCCCACCGGATTAACCTTGCCACCGATTGAGTAAGTGCCCTCGCCCCTTGGCCAGAACTGCTCTCTCCATTTCGCGCACTCTCTCGCCGGTCAGAGAGGCGAGATAGCATGTGAAAGAAGGAGAGTCTCCCCTACCTTTCCCTAGCCATCTGTCCTCAAATGCGCTCTTCCTTTTGACACCTGGCCAGACTGGCTACTAAACAATTAGTGGTAATGCTTCCGAGAGAGAGATTATCGCTGCCTCTAATTATTATCGGCCTTTCTCTCTCGCAGTTACTGAACCTGTGATTAGGCAGCTCCCCCTTCAATCGCGGTTGACAAGGCTAGGCAGGATTATACGAATCAGTGGCCTAAGCACCCGAAATGCTTCGAAATGAGAAGGTAGCCATAATTATTCGGTCGAAGATTCCGAACCGGTGTTTAGGAGTCTAGCTTACATGTCTATGAGGAATTAGAAAGATTAGACCTTGTTCAAGCGAATTAGCGATAGAAAATCTCTCAAATTGGCCCGCAGTGCTCGATTTGGAAAAAAAATCATGAGATACAGCATCCGCCTCCATTGCGCGGGGATCAAGCAGAAATAAACCTATCATTCTGATGCTAATGCTGCGAATAGTGTCGATGTCTAGAAGAAAATGAGGGACCTCTCACTTTCTCTCTGACGAGCGCAGCACAAATATTTTGTATGCTCACCTCCACTCGTTCTTCCTTCAGACAGCACTGAGTAGCGAGTTGCTCGCGCGTGCTCACATCTCAAATGGGATAGAATGAGTTTCAAATACAGCATTTTCCAGAAACGAAAGGCCCGTGATCAATAAAATGGTCTCATATTCTCAAACCCTCCTGATCGAATCTTCGCGCAATTGTTGTTTTCTTGCTCAAAGTGAGCCTTTTTCACTATTATTCGGAGGACAAAGGACAAGAAAACCTTCGAATGCTTGGACACTGCGTGGAAATGAGTGTTTTCTTGCTCATTTATGCCTCATGAGCCTATATTCAAGGAACATGAAGTGATTATATCTGATTTTACCTGGATACTGCGTGGAATTGAATGCTTTCTCGCAAATTTTTTTTACCAGATCGTCGATCCGGCTTCCTAATAAAACCTCCCAATACATACTTGTACATACAGACCTCCCAATACATACTTCAGTTCTGGAGGCAAGTGATTATATCTGATTTTACCTGGATACTGCGTGGAGTTGAAGGCGTGCTCTAACAATGACAGTTGCTCCTCGCTGAATATCGTCCTATGTCTCCTCTTCCTCCTGCCCATGGCGTAGGAGGAAAGGGCCAGGGGCGGGAGACCACCCATCATGGAATCTGGAATTATTTTTAGTTGTCTCATTCAGCTTGTTTCAAACAAATCGTGTAGAAGAAACATCTTTGAGATAGAAGGATGATGCTATTTAACATGTTGCAACTTCAGAAGCAATTTTAAAAACTCAATTGAAATTTCATAAATCAAAAGCTTACTTTTTGTTAATGTTTACATCTAGTATGTAATAATACTTTACTCACTCAGCATAAACAACGAGTTGGACTGCCATAGTAGCGGGTTGAAGAGCACTCGGGGATCGGAAGATGATGCATCGTTTGTGCTCGCTGAAACAATTGTATTTAAACATATTTTTCTCTTAGATTCGTTTCTTCCATCATCCACTCCGTTACGCGCGCTCTATTGAAGATGCAGTGAAACATAGCTTCTCTACAATTTTACACCAAACGAAATTCTTAGAAAATGAGCACCTAGAGCTTGAATTATGCTCGACATAAATATTTGGTGCGTGCGAAATTGAGAAACGACGACCAAAAATCCACCAAAATCTAACCATTCTCGTGCATTCGCCCTGCAAACTCCACCAGCAGCGAAGGCGAGGCATCAGTGGAGGTGGTGAAGATTTCTGAGAAATTGTCCATGTGAATTCTACACAATTCATTTTATGTTCACGAATGCGAGAGTGGGATTTTGCGCTTCCAGAGTTCAACTATGAACCATACGTTCCTATTTGCTCATAATCCATCTCCTACACAACCACATAACAGTGACTGATCCCTACGCAAGTGCCGTAATCATCGGGTGCGTCACTTATTACCTAACCATTCTCTATAAAAATCCAGGGATAACCCTCCGCCCAAGGCGGATGTTCTTTAATGATTTCGCAACAATCTCGAAAGCGCGTGCGCGACATGTTTGGACTTGTTTACAGTGTAGTTTCCTGCCTACGTGACTTTTAGAATAACAAACACACAAACATCTGTTCTTTATATATAGTAGATACCTGCATTATTGCCATTGGACGTGGACAGTAACCGCTCTATTGAAAAATCCGATGAGGAAGTGGAGGGCAGAAAAGGAAGAGTCATTATTCCCAAAGAAGGAGCTACTGCGGGGCTGAGACAAGAGAGGCGACGAGGCCCCGCCCACTTCCTAATGGGTGAGGGAAGGAAGAGAGGGCGGGACTTGCGGTGTTTACCGTAATCGGGTGAACACAATTAGTGGATTAACTACCGCAGGACAATGTTTATCACGTTAATCGATATACCTACCGTAATCTTGGGCTACAGAAATCAGATATTGAAATCACCAGCAGGGAGTTTATTTTTTTTAGATCTGCATAATGTGAGATGCGAGCAGCATACAAGAGGTATTCGAATTTGGGCGCCCAATCGGAGCTCCGTCACCACATCTCTGGTAGTATAGTGGTTAGTATCCGCGCCTGTCACGTGCGAGACCCGGGTTCAATTCCCGGCCAGAGAGAATCTTTTTGCTTTTTTACGGGATTTTATTTTGTAATTGCGTTATTGGAGAGCAATAAATGGACGCCTTGAATGACTCGAGGCGTCTCGACTCCGTTTTCCGATTGCATGGTACCATTTCAACATTTGAAATGACGCACCCATTGGCGGTGCTTGAATCGGAAAAATGACAATAACTCTTCATTCTTCGCTTCATTCTCCATTCATTTCGCCTTATCTAATCAGCGGTCTGAAGGTCAAAAATCAAAGATCATGCTTCGCTTCCTCATCTCTTCAAAAGCCCGTTCCAGTGAGTTCCTTTTGATCTTTGAACTTTGACCAAGGCCGATATTTTCCAGATTCTCAAGCGTTGTTCGCCAACACCAAAGTTCCACTCAACTCAGTTACGGGTAGGTTCAGTTTGAAATTCAGAGATCAAAGATCAATCGCAGGCCGTCACTTCACCACCTCGCCAATCGGCCTCAGATCCGCTTCGGTTTCCTCATTCAGCGCAGACTGCGCGAGACGATCTGGTAATATATATTTTTAAATCGAAAATATTTTTAAAAAATTGCTCAGTGGATCACTCGTTGGCACATTTCTTGCACAATAACATAATTATGCAAATTGAACCGCATTTTAGTCAATCTTTACCGAATTCGTGTGGGGTTGATAAATACAAAACCAGAAACGCTCAACATCTGACAAAACACTCATTCACATGGTTCTGATAAATGATTTATTGATGTACATAATTACTAATTATTAATTAGCAACCTCATTCCAGCTGCAGACTGGAGCGAGTCAGAGCATTCATCGACAAAGAAGACGCTTCTGATGCTGACTGCATGCGCCACAGTGACTTCTGCTGTCTGGTTGTCGATTGGGTATTGGTACTCGAGATCGAATGATGAGAGGTGAGAAAGCCAGGCATCATCCAAGCACGTATCGATAGATTGTTTTCCATTCACACTTCCATCCTCCTGAACAATCGATGGCTCGCGTGCACGCTAGGGATGCCCCAATTAAAGGAGGCGAAACAGGAAAGAATGGTGGTGACTCTCGCACGGAAACCCCTGGATTTGCAAGATACCGTAGTCAAATGAGAGAGGGGGAGGAGGGGAGGGAGACAGGCGTATGTAAATCAAAAGTGCACGCTTAAAGGAGGCGTATCATGAATATTTTGGTGACTAATCTGTCAACGTCACATTGTCGCAATCCATAACCATATCAGAATTCTGAAACTCCCATGTTTCTACGCCATCATTGAACCGAGATATAGATAGCTGGCGCAGTTCCAGATTTCCCCTCAATCCAGGCAACTGCGGGAATTTTGAACAGGTGATTTGATTAAAGGAGGCGAAACAGGAAAGAATGGTGGTGACTCTCGCACGGAAACCCCTGGATTTGCAAGATACCGTAGTCAAATGAGAGAGGGGGAGGAGGGGAGGGAGACAGGCGTATGTAAATCAAAAGTGCACGCTTAATCAAATCACCTGTTCAAAATTCCCGCAGTTGCCTGGATTGAGGGGAAATCTGGAACTGCGCCAGCTATCTATATCTCGGTTCAATGATGGCGTAGAAACATGGGAGTTTCAGAATTCTGATATGGTTATGGATTGCGACAATGTGACGTTGACAGATTAGTCACCAAAATATTCATGATACGCCTCCTTTAATTGGTATTGACTCCAAGTATGGGGTATTGCATTGAGATCACTAGTGCACAAACATTGAGTTTGTTGAGCATTTTGAATCCACGACACTTCTCATACTTTTAGTGAAAAGTGCTTGAACAGAAGAGACGACGACTCGTATTTTGAGCAGTAGTCAGAAATCATTCAGATCCCCACTTTTTATTTTTTTTAGTGATTGTCTCATCTCGGACCGCTTCAAGCTCACGCCTCACGAAATCGCAGAGTGGAAGAGAAAGAGACTAGCGAAACCCCATCCTGTCGAGGTATTTGATTCTTTTCGAATTGCAAAAAAATATGAAAAATCCGCTGACTCTAGGCAACTCGACAATGAGAAGAGGAACACTTTCACTCCTTGATCAGTGTCCAGAAAGTGACACTATTATATTGAATTGTAGCTTTTTCATAATCCGTGTGTAGAATGCAGCAATTCATTGCAGGGTGGTCGGGTAGACTTCACCGTGGCTGAACCACTCAATGCAAGCCTGATCAATAACACTGAGATTACTATCAATTCGAAAGTGAAGCTGCACCTTCCCAATGGAAATATCCGTGATGACCACAAGGAGGTTATTTTTTTTTATTCAGAGAAGGCCAAGTTGATTTCAAACTAAAAATCATTTTCATTACAGATCTGCGCCTGGCTCGCGAATCGCGGCATTCAGGTGGCATGCACTGAGGAAGGGGTGAGTTGGCTGGGGGTTTGGACAATGAATTCAATAGAGTGCGCGCAATTCGGGCAGCCGTCTCTTACTATATATCTCCGATGATGTACGAAGAGACGGCGATCCGTATTGCGCACTCGAGAATTCGTGCACCCTTGAAAACACGATATTTCGCAGTGTTTTCAATCATTTTTTATAAGGATATTTTGAAATAAACAATACACAATTTCAGGCTCGCATCGGTCTCATCCAGTACGCGCTGCTCCACAAGCAGAAAGGAGCGTTTGAGCACGCAGTGAAGCTAAGCTCCGCCCCATGATTCCACCTCACTTGCAAGCCCGTCCCTTTACGCGTGTAAATATGACTTAAAATGCGAAAAATCCAATTCTGGCTCATTCAATGCTTCTATGCTCCGTGTTTTTGTTGATTCATTAATGTGCATTTATTCTTGAAATAAAGTAATCGAGAGCAACCTTTATACGTGTAGAAAAACAGTTAATGCAAGAATTATGAGCAGAGAAGGATACTTTATCGACGAGACCGAGTAGTGCCGAGTACTATGCCTTCCGTGTCACAAGTGGAAAGGGATGTGACATGATCTTTATCGATTAAAAGGATAACAAGAGAGGGGAGGGAGGGGACACTACACTAAAGCATGAGCGACTACCAACTGAACTGTCGGAGCCCTCCGACTCCAAGTGGTGGGCGGAGTCGGAGGTCGTAGAGATGAATTGTGGAAGAAAGTGCAGGGACGTAATGGAAATGATGAGGGAATTGGTTGGCAAGTAGCTGGGAGGGATGGAGTCTCTTCTGTGTCGCTTCTGAATTTAATCATGGTATTTTTATAAAATGATAAATTAAATTTAAAAAATAAAGGGATTTTTTCAAAGAATAATAGTCAAAAAGAAACTCACATCGATTGGACTGACTTCTATCTTTTCGTCTTCTGAGAACTACTGATTCTCATCGTGATGAAAAGTCTCCGTGAGTAGGACAGAGAAGCTGAAAATGAGACTCTTGAAATAAAGAGATATGGGAAAAGTGTCACAGTGCGCGACGAATAGGTAAAGGTAAAAAGGTAAAGGTCACAGCGTGTCAGCGAGAAAAAATCCTTTGTTCTCAGCGGCAAACCACACTGAGAGACAATGGTTAAATAAAAACTGTGAAACGTATCCCGTATCTCACTGATAAGGCCGAATTTCATGATTCTGATACTGAAGTGCAATATATCTGAGTGTTATAGTGCTACTCTTCCTTTTAGGCCCTGATTTGTTTTTTTGTTTGCAATTTTAATTTCAAATGTAATTAATATATCAGAACATAAGTTTTCCCGGAAGCACCTCGAAGTAAACCCCCACACCATCATTATTTTTGGAATCCTTAGCAGATCATCGAAAAAAATGTTTGATTTCATTTTCAACGATAACGGAGTAACATATAAAATAAATTCGATTTCACTCTTTATAAATCCTTCTTTTCACTCATCTCACGTCGCGCAGACCGCGCTCTTCCCTCAGGAAGAGGTAGAATGAGAGAAAAGAGTCGAGAATTGACGTTTGCCGCGATTTTCTCTCAATGACACGCTGTGAAGGTGTATCCACGTCAAGCGATTTTACAGTGGTAAGACAACGCTAGGTGGGACCCACTGATAAGATCACAATGCGCGACGAATAATCGAGCTGAAATCAGGGAAAGGCAGGGGAAAGTACACGGACAGAATGAGAATACGGAGCGAATTACAGCGAGAATCACTGCATCAAATTATTCTCGCACCCTCGAAGTGGGCGATTATGTAAACTCTCTCAGTCAAGATAGATGTCTAGTAGAGTTCGAAATACTGGTAATCGTCTCTTAATTCGTTACGCTCTCTCACAGGTCAGAGAAGCGAGAGAGTGTGCAAAATGAAGAGACGTCGGTATCATTTCTCGAGCTATAATGATCTCTAACTGGTCAGAGAAACCGAGAGAGAGCGGGCGAAGTGAGGAGAGGCAGAGAAGGGATCCCCTGTACCAGCACAGCATTGGGGATTATGATAATTTCCGGGCACTCGCTACCGACGAGGAAGGAAACGGCAAGAACTGAGTACTGCATTTCGTAACATGATGAATAGTTCTCGAATATTGAGTGGTAACTGTACAGTGTGCATCAACATTCGATTACGGTTTTTCTTCAAAATAAACATTCTTTGTGAATCATTCTTGCTCAAGCAATCGCCGGTTTCCTCAAAAGGTACACGTCGGGCTCGAAAGCATTTTTTTTGCATATTTACATGTGAATAATATAACAATTCGCTTGAAAATGCATTTTTATCATTGCCTAGCGGCATCAAATATCTGTACAGTGTGAATCAACATTTGAATACGTTGTTTTGCTTTTTTTTGTAAATCAATATTCGATTAATCAATCGATAATTCATCATGCAATGGCCGGTTTCCTCACAAGATACACGTCGGGTACGGGTCGGGCCATGCGGCCGCGAATCAGCTTCACCGAGGATTCTGAAAATTTCCGGATTGGGTTCGGGATTTCTTATAATCTGACAACTTTCTAATAACAGCTGGTCTTACAAGTGGATACCACCTAGCGATGTCTGTCAACAATAAAATAACTTGATGTGGATGCACTTTTACCTTTAATTTTCTGACAATGAGACGATACTCCTCGAGCCATGCTCGAGTCAGCCAAATTCATTACAACTGAGATAAGTTTCAGGCACGTCATAAACCAAGATAGGAAGAGGATACTGCGATTTTATCTGCGGTGTTTCTTTAATCTCTAATAGTGCCAGCAATTCGGAAAGCGCCACTCTCATGCTCTCGCGTTGGTCATTCAGTCGAAAGATCGTGAAAATCGAAAAAAAATCGAGGAACCATTTGTAATCAGGGCCCTAATACTATCGAATATGTTTCAGGCTACCATTAAATGATGCTGTGAATTTTCTCAGTTGATCTTATAGTGATTTCAATTAGGGAAAAATATGTCAGAACGTTCGAACCTCCATTCTTGGCCGCCTCAAAATCGATCATTTGTTGCCAGAATCCGGCGTTCGGAGAGATTATCGGGCGGAGCTGCGATTGTTTTGATCATTGTTGTTTTGATTAGGAAGAATTACGATAACATCAAAACAACAACAAACCTCATTGACGTGAAAGTAGGCGTCCTTGAGCGACATGTTTTCCTGCAACGACCGTAAGTGGATACCGTTATCTTTTACCGATTGAGCACTCAGCCTCTATTTTATGCAAGCAGATAGATATATGCTACGGTATTTGGCCTACAGTAACCAAGAACCGATCGATCATTTCCTTCTGGGCCATATATCATCAGAGTTACTGAAAGGGTTCTAAGCATGCTGTAAATAGCACATTCTGTAACTGATGAATACTGTAATCGTGTACGGAACCTTCTGGGCAATAAGGTCTACATATTCCTACCGTAATCGAATCACTAATAAACTCAATAATTAGTACAAGGTACCTTCTGGACGAGGTACATCAGAGTTGTATTCCTACCGTAATCGGACTTTCGTTCTAACTGATAATAAAATCAATGATTAAAATAGGTACCTTCTTCACGAGGTATGCCTGTTTAACTGCATCCTACCGTAATCGAGTTCTACAGTAACCTGAATCGATAAATTCGATACCTTCTGGACGAGGTACATCAGGGTGAACGTTGGCGCGCGCGAGATGCCCGCTGCACAGAAAACGACGCACCGACCGCCCTGAAAGGGTTACGGTAGGTGTGTGGGGCATACGGTAGGGCATTATTGAGTTCGGTAGCGACTAAGCACTGTTGTGATACGGAAAGGGGTATTGGTACAATTCTGAATGAAATAATTGTGTTTGTTCTAAGAATAATGAACTAGCCAGCTACGCTCGCTTCGCTCGCTCGCTGGCTAGATGTAGCCGGGTTATCCCAGTCATCTGCAAGCGCTTCGCATCGCCGGGTTATCCCGGTAATATGCGAACGCTTCGCAAACGCTTACCAGTAATTTGCAAACGTACTTAGTGGCTACATTATAAATGTTTTCCGGATCGCTCTCGGTCTCAAGAGCCTTTCATAAGCGTGAATG